>VZRW01009520.1:15569-50535 GCA_013398125.1 Aegotheles bennettii | reverse complement strand
TTGTTAATTAATCAATAATTAATAATAATGAGAAAAGCAGCAGCTAATTCTGTTAACACTTCAACAGAGGAGTCCACACTGATAAAATCTCGGGCAGCTCTGCCCAGGCTCACACTCCTTCCTAGTGGATAAGTGGGAATGACAGTCCTAGGCCAAATGGGAACAGTGGGTGGAATTTAAGGGGTCCTGCACTTATTTCTGATTTAACACAAGGCCACGGGTGTTGGACGTGGCTGCTTTACAGCTTCGTGTTTTCTCTGCTTTTCTATTTAGGGCTAATTGCTCCATACAGCACTGTAACTTCCATGCGATGGATTGTTATGTTCTTGCTGCTTTCTTTTCCTCTCACAGAATATACGATGCCGTTTCTGTTTGCAGACTGTTTTAATAGCGAGGTGACTGAGACAAAGTTTACTCAATAAACTTGCCTTTCCCCTTGAGCAGCTTTAGCTTAGATAAACAGGCTTTAAAGTCCCGGTTTAGCGTGGGACTAGGACTGTTTGCCATTCATCATTGTTAGTTAATTGCTAGTTGGTTAAATATTTAGTTTGGATTAAGTTCTTTTATGCTCTTTTCTTAAAAAATAATAAAGAAAGGTGTGTTTAGTGATGTGGTAAAAGGCTCCTGAAGAGTGGCAACTGGACTCCTGCGAGGTGGTTAAATGGCCGAGGCATTTAGAAGCAGAGGCTCACAGAATGATTTGGGTCAGATGGGACCTTTAAAGATCACCAAGTCCAACCCCCACATTTGTCCTCTCCTTCCATGATACCAGCCACCTTCCCTCTCCGTATGGGATAATTCCTGCATAGGCAGAGGGTCAGTATAGGCAACTTTCCTTCTCGTGAACACAATTAAACTAAATGCTGTTGCATGAAAAATACTTTATAAAACTGGCCAGCAAAGGGCCTCGTGTGATGGATGCCCTCAGGGGGAGGCTGTTTCCAGCCATTCCTTTCTTTATTCCCTCTTTTCAAGTGCTCCATGGCACAATGAGATGAGCACTGTTGGTGGTGATGCTCCTCTCTCCTGGAGCTGGTGCTGGACCAGGCGGTCATGTCCCATCCACCCCAACCACCTTCCTCCCGTTGCCAAGGAGCTGCTCCTATTGTCAAGAGCCAGAACCATGCCTGAACTGCTCTGGCATTCCCGCTCTTCCTCTGCCTTCTCCCCACCTCCCACTGGGCCTCCACCAGGATTGTGTTAGAAACACTGATGCTGCAAACACCTCGCTTTGGGGATTGGCTTTTTTTGCAGTTTCAGGCAACAGGGCTGCACACATGGCCAATCCCCGCAGTGGGACTGTAGGTTTGGCTGTGACAAGCAGGGTGTTACTACCACGGGGTGACAGGCACCTCTGCAAGATAACTCAGGTTGCCATGGTTACGGATGGAAAATAAGGCTACGGGTTAACTCAGGCCAGTGTCGCATGAAGCACAACATCCCGCATCATCTTGTGCACACCTGAGACAGTGAAAGCTGGGCTGGTGGCCACCACAAATCCCTGAGTCCCCACCCAGCCCCAAGATTGTAGGTTAAACTTTCTGAAACGTCCCAAAATGAAATCCTCGTGTGGAACAGCCTGAGGGATGGAACTGGGGTCAGGGTGGACCAGCTTCCCGTGAGACTCTGGCAGAAGAAACCCATCTCAGCCCTGTCACCTTCTATTTATTGGTGCACCCCAAATTTTAAGACCTTATGGAAGGTCTGATTTTTTTCTGAGCTTCTGAATATTGAAGAGGAACCCTCAGAGCCAGGCATGCACCTCACCTCTGGACTGTGGCTGCATCTTGGAGGCAAAGCAGAGAGCAAAGGGCAGAGGGCTGGAGCTGAGCCAGGCTGAGGGATGTTTCTGGCAGCCCTGAGTGTCCCCAGAACGTGGTCATCTTCAAGGCTTGGTGAAAACCTCCCAGGGAACCAAAGGGACGGACAAAGCCTGCGCTGAAAGTCAATGAGCAAATAAATTGTGTCCACGCTATTAATCTCTTAAAACTACATCTGAACTTTGCTCAAAATATATATTTAAAGAAGTCATCACAATATATTTTTATTGCCTTGTCTTTTGGTGGGAAGAATAGTATTAGAAACTGGTTTAGAGGTTTAAAACCTTGCCCCTGGGTGCTGGGTGCTGATCCCCACCTCTGCTTCCCACTTAGAAGGAGTAAAACAACACAGTTTGTTCAGGCTGTGAAGGAGCTGTGCTCCCTGGGTTTTTTTAAAAAGAAAAATAGTTGGCAGGAACATGAGCAAGGCCGAAAGTATTTTCATCTATTTTGTTTTGTAATGTTTAATGTTTTGCTTTCTACTTTACGGATTATACAAAGGAATCACTCAAAACAAAGGTCTCCCATTCTGGAAAGGGAAAATAAATCCACAGTGGGACTAACGTGACTAATCAGAATTGGCCAAGTAAGAAGAAAACCTGAAATATCTTGAAAAATTACAGTATCTATTTTTTTCTTAGGAAAAAAAATAATAAAAGCTCAGTCTCTAATTGAGATTTGTGCAAAATAATTACATGCTGGGAAGAGTAATCAACTCGTGCATAAAAATATTTTGTGAAATTATTTTTTTTTTGTTAATTTTTGAATTTACCAGTGGTTTTCAAAGAATTATTGCTATTTAAGTGCAAAATCCCTGCCCTAACTTTTTAAACTGTCGTAACTCTTGTTTCCTGAAAGGCTGCAAAAGAGGACTGACCAAAAAGACACAAAAAAATAATAATCTTGGCAGTTTGAGGAGGAAACAGCTGGGAATGGGGGCTCTTCTTGCTCCCTCTATTTTTACAAGTATTTTAAAAAGATAATAGCTTTTAATAACTTATTTTTAGAACTGTCTAGAAGCCTCAGCTGAGGCCAGTAGGGCTAAGGGCTGTACAAGCAAAGACAGTTTATCCGTGGCCAAAATAATTTATAATCCCAGTTTCAAGGCTGAGACCAGAGGCAGAGATAAAGCTCGGCCAGCACCTGCCAGCCCCAAACCCAGCACGATGAGCAAACGCCATGGGGGGGGTGGTTATGAAACCACCCCAAACATCATAAATTTCAGTAATAAAACCAAAAAGCATTTCAGGAATTTTCCAGATAAGAACAAATAATTTGTGGCATCGAGTTCTAAATACTCTGGGAGCGTTTTGGCAGGGAGCTCGCTCCGGCTCTGTCTGGCAGCTCCCGGGCACTCGTGGGTGCTGGGGTGGGGTGGGAGTGGGGGCTGAAGCGATCCCTATGAATCACAGCAGATTTCCCAATCTCTCGCTGTGCTCAGCAAAGCAGTCACTCCCAGCAGGGGCTGGCAGACACATTCAGTGGGATGTGTCATCGGATCCATAGGGATTCCTAAACCACAGCAGCAGCATCCCCACCTTTCTATAGGTGCACAGGGAGGGGGGCTACTGGTGGCACAGTGATGCTAAAAAAGCTGCTTAGGAATCTCTAAACATTTTTTTCCCTGTATATTCATTTTCCAATTGGAAAATACTGCTTTGTCATATTAAGTTTGGTGAAAATTTTAATGGGAGATTTTTCTGGTACATAGGGTGTTACTCCGGGGAGCTGGGAAGCAACAGCCGGACTGACAACCCTGACTGTGGGACAGCCAAAAACTCTGCTACAAACTCAGTTGTTACCTGGGAGTCGGGAGCTGCAAGCCTGTCTTCTGTGGAGGTCAAAGCTGGGATGTGCAGGCGAATTTCGGTCAGCCCAGGTGAGCGCCCACCAGCCCAAAGCCTGCTCGGCACTGTGTCCTTCTCCTTTAATTAAAAATACAAAAAGCAAACCCCGAAAACCCAGACCTGTGCTTCTGTGCAGAGGGGAAATGAAGTCAAAAAAACTAACAAGGTATTTCTCAGCCAGGCGCCCTCTTCCCAACCCTCCTTGGCTGGTGTTCCCTGGGGAATGCAGCCCATCAGCATCCAAATCCTTGCCACCCCCCCCCAGTGCAGCACAGCATTACCTCCTGCTTTCTGACAACACAAAAATAAGTTATTACAGCTGAAACCATACATTTTCTGGCTAAATATTTAAATTGGTAATTCAGATACATCCTCTAGGGTGGGAAAAGCGTTGTTTTCCATAGTTTCATGGGCTTTACAGGAGAAATAAAACACCGCAGTTTGGAAAGCAGAGGCTTAAATATGTTTATTTCGTACTAAATGTTTTGTAATTCAGTAAGTCAGCTCCCTGTGTGAATGCTGTCCAGGAGGAAATAAAACCAGTTGGGATTTACAACAGTTCCTACGGGACATGGCAGTGCTCGGCGCTGCTCTTGGGGGTGTAACCAGCTCTGGGCTTTGGAGAGGAAGGTGGAGATGCTTAAATATTTAACCAGTAAAGCTGGCTGCCCGATTACCTGAATCCCAGTCTTTCCAGCAGTTTTAGCCTGGTTTTGCTAACTGGGCAGGGCAGGTTTCCAGGGCCTGTGCTGGAGCTGCCGTCACTCGCTGCCATCGCTCCCGTCGCAGCGGCGCGTCCCTGGGTTATGCAATAACTGACAGCCTGTGCCCCCCCCAGCTCCTCCACCACCACCCCGGGCACCGACCCCCCCTCCATTCACAGCCCCTGCATCCCCACGTCAGACGGGAAACCTTGAAAAAGCAGAAGTGTGGCTGTAATTAGGATTAATCTATTTTTAGCGAGCTGTCTGGTGCCCTGTCCACGCTCCAGCTGAGATGTTTAATTCTATCTAGCTTGGCTCTTGCTGCAGTTGCGCCCAGGATTGATATAAAAATTCTCTTTTAAACCTCAAATTTTTGGGGGTTTTGGTTTTGTTTTGGTTGCTTATGGTGGTTTGTATAAAAACCTTTTTTTTTTCCCCCATGTACAATAGCTGGAAAATCCAGCACTTGAGTAATACAAAGGTTGCTTTATAAAAAACGTTGTACAACTTTTACTACCATTATTATTCATTTTACTATGTAGTTTGGAAGCGTAGTCATAGATCAGGAATGTGTTGTACCCGGCGCTGCACAAACAGCACGGAAGGAAAATCACCCCTTCCAAACTATACTGAGTAAAACCACGTAGTGGTACCAAGAGGAGTTGTGCTGAACAGCATCAGGAGATGTTAAAGACATCTGTGGATGGCCAGGGAGCACCTCATCATCCTCAGAGCCCATCTGTATCTGCTGGCCGGGTGTTTAACCTTTTATAATGTATTTGTAAAGGGACCTTTAAGTAAGAGCAGCAGTTAGGAAACCACCGTGAAACACAGTTGGATCGAGATCAGTCGGTTCCTCCGTCCCACTGCCCCCACCCCCCCAGTAATGCTGAGCTTTTGCAAATACTCGTGCCTGCTGAGATGGCCTCCCCAGGGCCGTGTCCCTCCCCGGGCAGGGGATGGTACCTTGAAGGTACCAGGGTACCAAGGTACCAGGGCTGGGTGCAGTTTTCCTCGCAGCAGCCGTGCGGGTGGGCAGTGTCGAGGTGGTCCAGAGCCCCTGAGCAGGGAGATGCTCTCCTTAGGGAAAACCAGGCTCCCCAGCAAAGTGCTGCTCTCTCCCAGCAAACACAGCCAGCAGCCCAGGGGCATNCCCGTATTTTGGTGACTCATGAAGCTTCGAAGTGCTGAGCGTGGCGAACGGCTATTTCTGTGCTCCCCTGCAATCCCCGCTACCTCCGACTGTGCTGTCAGTGCACCTCAGCCATGCACAGCACCCCCGCCGGCTCTATTCTTAGCAGCTAATAGCTGAAATAATTACTTTTGTCTCAGCGCTGTTGGCTCCTTTAGATTTGGAAGTGAGCAAAAGCCACAGCTCGGGGAGCCTGGCTGCCCCCGCTCCATCTCCCACCACCAGCAGAGTGGCCGGGGGTCGGGGAAGCCACCACGCCGACTTCCAGGCAGCATTCCAGCTTTGTGCCGAGCAGGAAGGCTGCAGGACAGCAAGCAGAGTGAGCAGAGCTGTCTGTTCAGGATGCTAAATACCTTGAACCTGGCTTCGACACGGGGCATAAGCTCTGCTTTGAAGCAGCTTGTATGTTAATGTGGTGCCACCTCTTTGGAAAGGATCGCAGCAATTCCAGCTGGGATTTTCTTAGACTTCACAGGGTAAATTCCAGGACTCCAGCTTTTCAAAGGGAGGGCCAGGTTTTCACCTGCAGGTTTCCATTTCAGTGCCTGCTTTATTGCGTGGGCAATAAAAGGCAGAGTGCTTTCTATGCAAATGTGAGTGCCCAGTGCCAACACATCCCCGAGGAATGAACCCACACCTCTGGCCTTGCAGTCTTTTGATCTCAACACCAGCTGTTGCACCCAATTCCCTTGAACCACCCTCCAAAGAGGACTACAAAACCATCCCACCCCGCCCCAATCTTTGTGCACACGGAATCAACTTTAAAACTGTTCAGAAGGTTTTTATTGTTATTTATACACCTGCCTGCTCTTCCTCCTGTTCGTTGGGACCCCAGAGAGAATACCAGCAATGAATAGGCAGTGCTGAAAATACTGCAGAAGCCATTTCTCTGGCATTCACTAATGAAACTTGTCTGGAAAAGAAGAAACTTTTAAGGAAAAAAACCCCTAAATATAAATGTTTGTTGTGACTCTGCAACTTTTCTATCGTGACAGTGGAACAAAACCCGATGCGCAGTGTAGAATATCCCTTGATGGACGTTTGTAGCTGTTAGCAAATATTCCTGTGTCAGAGCTGGGAGTCTCCAGTTTCCTGGAGACCTGCATGCCTTTAGGACAGCACTGTGAGACCGTGCACTGCCTGTTGTTGCCCATGTACATGTGAAAATAGAAGGAAGACTTCAAAGGCTTATTTCTGCTGAATGAAAGAAATGCAACAAAGTTCCTCCTCAGAACAATTCCCTACCAATCTCCTCTAAAAGCCACACTGCTCAGGCAGCTTCTGGGCCAGGTGATGGTTACGTCTCACTAATTCACCGGGGGCCTTCTGTGCAATAAGGACTATAATTAAGCAAGAGGCACAACTCGAGTAAAATCTGGGAGCAAGGAACTCCCAAATTTCTCTATCAGCTTTGCCCCTGATTCTGCATACAACGAGTCAGGTTATTTAACCTGTATTTAATTCAGCCTTCCCATATGCAACATTGTATTAACTTTAAATAAGCAAACATTAAAAACTTGTCAGTTTCCCTAAGTTACAATAACATTACTTTATTTGTCAATGTAGAAAATTGTTTTACTGTAACAAAGAGTTAAGTAAGATTTTTTTTTAAGGATGATTTTCTATTATAACATTCAGATTAAATGAAAAATGCTAATATTAAATATAAAAATGTTAGTATTAACCACCCTCTGATGGGTGAGGGTTAGGGGAAACAGTCCTGGCAGATGGGCTATCCTGTTACTGTTCCTGCTGGTATTCCTGGAATGGAGCTGGCTGGGAATTCTGTGCCGAAATCTGTAATTCTCCTTCCGTTTGTTACCAGCCACTCCCCGAGGTGATGTGCTGAGACGTCATTTACATGGATATTGAGGTCGAGGGGTTACAGATTTACAGCTGCACAGGCTTGCTACATCTTGGGCAGGAATTTGTTTGGCATAGTCGAGGCCTTTGGATTATTTGATCTCAGCCTTTTAGTTAAACAGGAACATGCCCTGATTTTAACAATCGCAGCTTCCTGCAGTCGGAGGAAGGTGTGGCCGATGGCATTTAAACCAAAACCCGAGCCAAGGCTTCACCAGCAGGAAGCTGAAAGTGCGGGCAGCACCACGAGGGTTTCATCCCTCATTAAAAAGACCCAAGGCCCTTCCTCGTGGCCGGCTGAGGTTACTTTATCCTCCACGATACCAACCATGACGTGCATTAGGGTTACATTTTTGTAACGTCAGACTTACGTGTTATTGCTATTAAGGTCATGTAGCACGACAGCAGAAAACAGCACGGGAGATGCCAGAGAACTGAGGATGCACCTTTAGGTGCAGTCTGGCACAGGAGCAGTCGCAAGCCCACGCTTCCTCTGCTCCCTGATTAATTGCTCCCCGGTCCTTTCATGATGCTGAGGGAAAATGTCAATTGATGGCAGACTTGGCAGTGATGGCTGTGGGTTCAACCCTTCCCACCCTCCTGAAAATATTTATTTTTCCCCGGACATCCAGCCCAAATCATTCAAGCTGTAAGTCCTGACATCTTAGTGCATTGCCTGGCACTATCGAAACTTCTTTGGTTTTTTATCATCACTGTAAGCACCCCTGGCACAGCTGTAGTGGGCCATCAGGTCACCCCTTGCCTTGGAACAGATACTTACACTGCATTTGCACGGTGACCCAGAGCTCCCCTGCCTCCCACCACGGCCGGGGATTATTTCCAGTTACCGAGCTTGCTTTCTAGCCGGGGACTTCACTTCCTCGTAGTCAGTTTGTACAAAACCAAAGTTCTGCCTCCTGCACAAAAACAAAAAAAACCAGCAGTAACAAAACACGGGCATGGGCGCCAGAAAAGCAACACAGATTCCTACCGTGGAATCACTGCCTCTATTTCCTTACTTCAGCTCACAGAAAATGCCAAAGCCTGTCCAACATTTAACTGACTCAACTGTGTGAGAAGATGACTTTATTTTTTTGGGGGCCTCGTTATTCTGCTCTGAGTGCTGAAGCTTTCCATCGTGCCATGTTTTCCTAGTTAGGCACTCAAGTGCTTCCCAGTGCAGTGCAGCTCGGAGTCTTCCTGGGAGCCTGAGTGCCACCATGAAGTAAATACTTCCAGTCAGGTAAAGGTAGAAACGTTCTCTGGCTGGTGATTTTCAAATGAAAGTAAACCATGAGATAAATGCCACTCTTCCCCTGCAAGATGTAATTTGAAATAAATCAAAGCTCCATTTTACTTTCTTAATATACCATAAGGCTGACAAAATTGCTGTGAGCTAAAAGCACTGGTCAATGGTCCCATTTCCAAGCATCCCAGTCTTTTATACTGCTCCAGTGCCGTACGCAATCGTGCTCAGAGCTTCGCTGGGTCTCGCGGGTCCAGCGCGACGGCCTCTGTCTCGCCTGCACATCACTGCTGTGCTGTAAATCAGCCGCATGCTGACGGGGGAAATGGGGAATGTGGAAAATCCGCCCTGACCCCACGTGTTGGTGGAGCTTCTGAGAGAACTGAGGGGTAACTGAAACCAGCACCGACGGCTTCACATCGCATAAAACAGTGCCCCACTTCAGCGCGTCTCGCTGCTGGGTGACTCATTTAAGTAGCCATAGCACTCTCAGTTTTACCTTCATTAACTGAAGTAGTTAATGCTTGCAGCTTTGGCCACGCAGCGTGTATGCAAGGCTTGAAGTCCCATGGGCTCGATTGCATAAGAAATCATGTCTTGTGGTGTTGAGTTGATCAAGCAGTACTTTTTTTTGGTCACGTGGAGGTTTGATTCTCCCTTGCATCGGTCACAACAGCTCTTTTACATTTTTTATACTGACGTTCAATTCACCCGGGTCATGCCCCTCACCCCGTGCTCAGAGCCTGTGCTTCTCTCCCAGGGCCCTGGCTCATAGGAGCCTTTCCTTTTTTTGCAGAATCATATCTGAGAAACCGAGAGCTTGCAATTCTTCTCATTTGTGTCTGTGCGTAACAGGTGTCATTTTCAGTGTAGTACAGACAAATCCCAAAATAGCTCAGGCTCTTCAGACGCTGCGAAGAGGAAAAAATAGTGGTTACTTCAGCTTTGGTTGTAGTGAAAAACCCAAAGCTCGCAGCCAGCTCTGAAGTCTGGAATTAAAATGGCAGATGTAGCTGTGTAGTAGTGATCTCTCTCGGTTCGGTGTTTTTCAAATGGGCTCTCCTGCTCGCTCCTTTGTGTACACAGCCTGACGCCTGAACTCCCTCACACAGCGCCGGCTTTCCATCAGATCCTCTTTGATTCCCAGAAGCTGTATCCACCCCTGAGCCTCCTCCACATTTTCCGGTTTGGAGGCTACAAGCTGGGGGAGCACTGCTTGCCCTGCCCAGTGCTGAGGTTGATGGAAGGCACTGGTTCCTAGGGGGGGTGGGGGTGGTAAGGACTGAGTGTCCCTCTGCAAAATCTTGCCTGTCTGGTGATGCCTGCCCTGCTGAAACACAGAGCTGTTTGTGGACTTTCTTTGACGGGGATTATTGGATTCTGGCGACTCCAGGAACGCAGTCATTAGTTCCCCAGCCTACGCTGAGCATTTTGAGTCTCCGTGTGTGTGATAACACTTATTAATACTGCTCAGATTAATAAGAGCCCATAGCTTTCTAGCACTTCTAGTACCTTATCTTACCCCACGCGTCTGCCCAGTGGCTGAACCACATTCAGACCAATGTCTTGTGGCCAGCAGTGTGGGGTCTTGTGGGTCCAGCACTAGTCCCATGCTTCATGCCCAGGAGACCCATGCTGGTTCTCAGGAGAGGGTCCTTTTAAGTCACCTTGTGCTCCAGGATAACTGCCTATCAAGTCCCTGCAAGGCAAAGGCCTAGAGTATTTTATTTTAGGAAGTCAAGTAGTGATTCCTGTCACCGAAACAGTTAATCAAAAAAGCACTAACTCTCTACTGGAACGTGTGTGTGTGTGTTTTTGTTTTTTAGAGCCAAGAAGATTTGCTTTGGTTTTTTTAAAGCAGAAACCACCACAAAGTTGGCTGTGGTTTCAGCTGCTCTTGTTCGAGATTTGTATTGCTGACTACCAATCCTAAAAGAGTTAACCAGGGAGTGTGACTCAGAGGCAGAGAGGAGATGCGAGGCTGAGAGCCTCAGAGGAAGCACAGAAACAGAGGTGAGGAACATAATAATTACCAAAAAAAGGTGCAGAGTCCAGGAGCGCCGTTCCCCTCGGCTCGCCTGGCCCTGGCACCGCTGGCACGGGCTCCCTGGAAGGCTGCAGTTCCGCTCTTACAACACAGGGAGCAGGCTGGAGAATTTAGAGCTGCGTCACACAGCTCAGCGATCGAGCAGAGAGCAAGCAACGTCGATAGGTCTACCAGCAACAGCCCTGCTGCAGCAAGAGGGGAGAGAGGCAGCAAGAGAGGCAGAGAGGGCTCCAGAAAGAGAAGTACCACCAACACCAGGGACTGGGCTCCTGCCACCATCCACTGTCATTTAAGGATCGGATTCGGGCTCGGTTGGCGTAGGAGGTTTCGCCCATTGACGATGCTGGAGACCCGGCGCGCTTAATCCCGCGGGGAGGGAGAGTGGGCAGACACCGAAAGGGTTAACGGAAAGGAAATTTCTGGAACCTTCTATTCTGCGGCGCTCCACAGCGAGCGGAGGGCTGAGGACTGCGCAGATGGTGTACGGGCAGCGCTCCTCGGTCCGGTTCGTCTTTCCCACGTACGTACCCTTTGATCAGGATGGGGCTTGAGCTGCATCCATATATTTTAATTGCTTGCAGGGCGTCCCTTTCCCCCGGCGTCCCTAAGTTCGGATCCCCAGGTGCCTGTATTATTATTTTGGCTGGGTATGGTTGCTCTGTTCTGCGTCAGAGCTGTTTTCTCAATGGAACGACGGCACAGGTTGCACTAATGCCACTCTTGCCGGCATTGCTGTACTGCAGAGGAGGGTAGTAGTCGTGGGGGAGAGATGACAACTTTGCAAAGACTGCTGTTTTCGTGTTTTGTTTGGGCTTTATGTTCCCCCCCTCTCTCTAGAGGCTGGCATGTTGGCAAGGGCTCGGTGGAGGGGTTAACAGGCGCTCTGTGTTTCAGAGCTCGGAGGTTTGTCACTGCGTAGTTGGGAAAGTGGCGAGCGGTGACGCAGTGATCATTGCAGGGCACGGCGTCCAGTTTTTAAAAGCACTGGGGGGGACAGGTAGACGGGTGCCTTCCAGACGCTTCCACACCAGCCCAAAGGGGTTAAGGATGAGTCGAGACGGGAAGCTCGCATTTAGGGATTAAATGTCATCATTTTGGCGTTGGAAAGTTGTTTACCTTGCTCTCTCCGTGTCTCCATGCTGGCAGCCGTCCAGCTCACATGTGATAGTCTTCCCTGTACTGCTGCATCATTAACTAAGTGGCAGAGCCGGCTCCCCATTGGCCGGGGGAGGGCTCTCGGCCCCAAGGCACCGTCCGATTGGCCGAGGGAAGGATGGCAGGTGAAAAGCCCTCGCCGATTGGTCGAGGGCTGGGTGTCAAATCTCAACGTCGATTTCACTTGCTTCAAAGTGCCGGCAGGTCCCTGCCCGCACCCTGCCCGGCGCACCCTGCCCGGGCACCACCACTGACCTCCTGGTGCAGCGCTGCCCACGCCCGTGGGTGCCTCGCGCGGGTGCCGGGAGGTTTCGTTTTGCCCAGGGTGACGTGTCCGAGCTGCGGGCACGGGCAAGAGGAGAGCACCCAGCCTTGGGGCTCTGCTCCCAGCTCCTCACCCTCCTCCTCCTCCTTTACAAGGTGGTGAGGTGTTAGGAGGACTGTAAACTACTCAGGGCAGGGACCGCACCTGGGAATTATGTCCTGGGAGTAATTAAAGAAGTGAAAAAGACTCTTGCCCAAACTCACGCTTTTGTTTGCATAAGTGTGAGTTTCCACAGGCTCGGGAACGTCCGGGAGAGCTGAAGCCAGCCCTAAGTGCCAGGTCTGTAAAGGGCTGCAAAAGAAATAACAGCGTTAGAAAGTGGGGACCGAAGGATTGGGAAGGACTGGGTAAGGATGAATGGGAGACGGAGGGCAGAGAGCAGCTCCGGAGAGAGGATGAGGAAACGAAGGGGAGAACATTTTTCTCTCTTAACTATTTACTATACTATTTTTTCACCTCTCTTCTTAAAGCGACCAGCAATGAAGATGGCAACTCTGCCTGGAAGTGCTGAGGACTCAACCAGCTTTGAGCTTGGTCCTTCTGGCCGAGGAAGTCTCCCGATTATGCAGTGGAGTGGTAACTTTGCTTTCTCATATGGCAGGGAACATTGCTCCATAGCCTTTCATCATATCAAGGCTTAAACAAGTTTAAGGATGTGGTAGCATAAGCATTTAAGCTATATTACTCACTCGCTGACACCTCGAGCGTCAGGTCTGGTTGTTTAGCAACAATCGCTGGGTTCAGAACCGGCTCGAACACGCTGAGTCCACCATGTCCATTGCTTCAGCAGCAGCCTGTCCTCCGAGCGGCAGCCTAGGAGAGAAGGGGAGAGAAGGGCTGTGTTTACAGGCATACACCCACCCTGATGGAATTTCGGTTGTTCGGGTACAGAGGCCGCAGGCGCTGCGGTTTCCTCCCTGACTCCGCTCCTTTGCGCAGTACGGTAGAGGGGAGGACGCCATTTCCAACGGCAGTGCGGCGGCAGGAACAGGGAGAGAAGAAGACAGTAGGTGCCACTCCCCACTTTCTTTCCTCTTTCCCATCTCCACCCTTCTTGCCTCCCCTCCTTTTCTGCCAGATTCCGTAGGGAATTTCAGACTCTTAACTGCAGTCGTCACAACCCCTCCTGACTCACTGAGCCTTCGCTGGCTGTAGCTGGCTCCCTTGGAGCATCCTTGCCTCCTGCAGCGCCAGTTCCGCAGAGCAGGGGAACAACAGGAATAGCAGCAACAACGGTGGTCCCTGCAGCAAGGCAGACAGGCATAAATACACACACATACAAGGCGGCAGCCACGGAGGTAACTCTGTACAAGCAGGAGCCTAAGAAACAATGCTCGGTCGCAGGGGAGATGGGTAGGGTGAGTCTGGTTTACCGAGTCATGTCTGAATGGACAACCCTGTGCATTTCTCCCCGTCGCAGTAGTGGGGCAGAGGACCCCGTTAATTTGCAAAGCCAGTGCTGCTTAATGGCATTTCCCAGTCCCTCGGAAGGAGGTGCAGCTGGGTGTACCTGCTCAGGCATACACGTACTTTCGGAGTGTCTGCGTTCAGTGTAGGGATGCGTTTGCTTTTACTCCTTTCGCTGCGTCTCTTTGCCACAGTGATGGTTTAATTGCGACTGAATGCAGGGAGGGTGAGGAGTTGGAGGTAAAAGATGGGTTACTTCAATGCTAAACTTCAGCTGTAAAACTCATAACTTGGGAATTGAGGGTACTGCCAGCAGGTAAATCCATGGGACTGGCAAGAAGCAAGGCTAAGAAGGGCACACGGCGTATTTCTGTAGGATGGCGGTGATTTTGCGCATAGGGATGGCATTGTGACTGTCTGTTAGCCAGACATGGCTCCCCCTTCCATAATGGCTTTCTGCGTGTTGCCACAGAAGGACTCAGGAAAGCTGTGATTTCTTCCTCCCTCTGACACTTGTGTGTGTGGCATTGTGTAAGCTGATTCATTTTTCTGTGTTTCGGCTCCCTCCCTTTGTAAAGTGGGGTTTGCTGGAGCTCTCAGCCTCGGTGCGGCATTCTGACGCAGTGTTCCTTAATGCCTTGGGTCTGTTGGCAAAATACGTGCAATTTTCTTGGGGAGTCTTGACCGTGCAAGGACCGCAAAATTTGGTAAAGGAAGTTAAGGATTGCAAATGCTCAGGACATAGATTTAAAAGCCTTACCGTCGTCTTATTCCTTGATACCGAAGGAAGGCTCCCTGGCTGATGAGACAGCCATGATCTCTTCCTGCACTTGTTTTGCCGATGGTCATGTTACATCTGTGACGCAGTCCGATTTTGCTGTTGGTTCCTCTCTGTGCTTTATGGACTTGAGCTGATGAGGGCACAAGCTTGAATACGGTTAGAAACATTCATTTTATATCGATGTTAAAGTTTGCAGCCATACCTGAAGCAGCAGGGGTATCGGCACCCCCCTATTTCACCACCCACAAGCGGTGAAGGAATCGGAACGAACACGACAGCACCCTTAGCCATTTTGTTGCTTGCACAGTAGACTCTAAGCCTGCAGCGCTGCTGCTGCTGCTGCTGTTAATTTCCATGTCACACAAATACAGCGTTGGGCTCTGTGTCAGGAGCTTTACTGATGCTGCGAGAAGCTTAAAGTCTACAAGCAAATGTTTTTGTTTTTCTGATTTGGAAAAATTCATTAGAATGTCCAAATAACAAGTACTCTACCCTCATTCCTCTTACAAATCGCTTCCAGACCCATCCAGGAAATTCACTGCTCCCGTGTATTTTTCCTAAAACTTGTTCACGGTGTTTTCTTACAGTTTAATATGGGTGTGGCTGGGGAGGAAGGGTAACATTTAAGTTGGTTAAGTACCTGTATCACTGATGCTAATGGACAGAGATACAGGCAAGAGATACAAGTCGCCCATATCCTCTATACATCTCTCTATAGATAGCCCCAAGCCTAGGTTGAGAAGATACCCTTGTTATGGAACAAGGAGGTACTCTGTTCTGTTCTCATCCACCCAGAAGTTTTGGTGCACAGGACGCAGTACAAACGGCCAAGACAAAATGTCACAAAATGGTCTCAGCAGCATTCAGAGGTGCCAGTGTTGTTTATATGGCACGGCTCCGGGAGTAGTGCCGTGAGCTGCCGGCTGCAAGGTCATTCCCCCGACTCACTGGCAGTGACCAGTTGGTTCGGGAACTTCCAGTCCACATTTCTGGCAACTCTGGCAGTGCTCGAGTCCAGAACCTGAGGTTTGAAAATTAATGCTACTGCAATAGTGAGCTACTGAGTCCAGAACTGTAGATCCAAAAAATCCTGTAGATCAAAAAAAATCCTACATCTCTGAAGTGTTTTTAAATTCCTATCTAGAATTTGTTTCTTGAGCTAACTACAAAAACTTTGCACTAGTTCCCTCATCCCCTTTTCCCCCAAGACTTCCCCTAGACTGCTGGGAATCAGGAGTGGCACGTATATAAGGACTAGGCATCAGCTTACACTGTGTTCCAGAAAAAAAGAAAAAAGCATCTGCATCTATTTGCATTTCTCTTCCTGTAGTCGTTACCAGGTGGACTCCGCAGGCTGCTCTGAGTTGACCAGTGTCTGTTGAGCCAGTGTTGTCTCTCACGTGCTTTTGGCTTCAGGTACCTGAGCTCGATAGCTGTCTGCTCCCCTCTCCCAGGTTTCCACCTGCTTGGCCACGTCACTAGTATTTTCAGTTGACTCAGGGCAACATCAACCACGAGTACATTAGTGCTGGCTCCAGTCTTCTCAGCTTCATAGGCAGCAGTGCAGTGGTTAATGCCTCGAGGATCTTGAGCAGAATAACTTACTTTGTCCTCACCTTTGCAATAAAGAAGTTTGATCTGTGGGCACATTACCTGGCTTGCTTTGAACAGAGAGAAACACGGGGGCCAGTGCAGGCCAAGCACTTTCCTGCTAGCCTACCTACCTGTTTTGCTAGCCCACTTCCTCACGCCTCCAGCCTTGGGCAGCCTCCTGCCCTCAGCGTGTCCAAAGTCAGCCTTAGCCCTCACTATTATTATTCTCTAGTTTTCAAAGGGAAAGAACCTGGCTGCTAATCCTGATGCCAGTGACGACTCTTCGCCCACAGGGAGGCATATGTGATAGCTTGTCTGCTAAAAACTGAGCCAACACAGTGTGATTCAGACCTTCAGCTTTCCAGGGAAGAGAGCTATTTCTGAGGTAAGCACATCTCTCCGGCTCCCCACACAAAGACTTTTTATCCAGTGCAAATGGTGCATAGTAGGTGTCCACCAGCAGCCACTGGTTTTATATTTGGATGTGCAGCTCAAATGCTTCTTCAGCATCGATGGTGGCTCTCAAACACACAGCGAAGTTTCAGTGATAGACAGGAGGATGGAAATCCTGGGAACAGGTACAAACCAAACAGCTCACGTGCTCCAGGGAGTCAGCCAGGGGTTTGGTCAGTGCTTTTCTTCAGCTTTTTTGCCAGGTCCTTCTACTGCAGATAGTGGTCAGATACGGCAGGGGACTGAAGGCATGTATTCAAATGTCTGGTTTAAGGGCAGGTTATATTTCGCTGAACATCTGGCAGTGTGTGTTTCCTTATGCTCCTCACTGGCACAGGAGATGCTTTTGTCTCTTGACGACGCAGAGAAAAATACAACTTCCCTTGACATTACCTAGAGCAGCTGGCACGGCAGCTTTGGGGGAACACCGTGTTCCTGAGCTGACTGCACAAATCACAACAATGATCTCCCTGTGATTGCCTTCAAGACCTGCAATCAATACTTTATATTCTAAAGTGATGCTTAGGTACAGAAGTTAGGAACAGAAAATTACTTCTCTGGTTTCAGCTACTTCGGTGGGCATTTTTTGTAAGCATAGTTTCGTAATGTGCTCTTCATTCAAGCTGTGTATGGCTAAATTTGATGAGTTTTCAGTGCTGCACCTTCCAGGACTTGGGTCATATCATGGTTCCTTGCGAAATCTGAAATCCTCAATAGGATTCAGTGGTTCAGGAGTTCCTGTGCCCTCCAAACAGACTGTAG
The DNA here is from genome assembly GCA_013398125.1 of Aegotheles bennettii. Taxonomy (NCBI): domain Eukaryota; kingdom Metazoa; phylum Chordata; class Aves; order Caprimulgiformes; family Aegothelidae; genus Aegotheles; species Aegotheles bennettii. The sequence goes on along the minus strand of VZRW01009520.1, from coordinate 33,340 downwards.
GTTTGCCTAGGAACTCTCATGAAAACAAACATGGAAGAAAACTCTATGATACCGGGCAAGTCAAAGCCATTTCAGATGAGCAGATGGGAAGCAGGAGATTAGGAACTGCAGCCTTAATATCTAGCACTCCTACAATGGTCGCCACGCTAAAACTGCTCCCTTCAGTTCAGAGCTTTGGGGCAAGCAATAGCAAATAAGTGCTACATTTTACTTGACAGTCTGAAACAAAATGCTGGGATTAAAAAAAACCAAACAGGTCCTTACGAACACATCCTGACTATTTTAGTGATGTTGTGCTGTTACAAACTGTTATCTCCAAGTTCCTCCAAAAGATCTGTAATCTAAGGTCTCTTGCACTTTTTTTTAGCCTCCTTCATTAGACCCAAGCACCACAAAAAATATGGATCAGTATGGCATAAAATGAAGGCTGGTGTGACCCATCACGTCACCCGCTGTGCCTGGGTCAATGTGAGTGTTCAGCTATCTTGCCATCAAAATGAGGTTTGCTGCATCTGAACCACCAATAAATAAAATACCCGTTGGCCAATGCTGACTGCCAGACCGTGGCTCAGCATGGCTTAGGAGAATCCTGGCTGGCACCAAAGCCATGCTGGGAATGAGCTCTTCAAAGCTCACCCAAAGCAGCAAGAGTTAACCACACACGAGTGTGCCTCCAGGGAGGCCACCGTGCAAATTGAAAAGGCCAAGATGCGCTTCAGACCTCAGCAATCAGTCAAATTTCAGCCATGGCAAACACTGCCTGTCCCCTGCCTGCCCCAAATCATTGGGAAACGCTGCTTCTCCCTTCATTAAATGAGCAAACGAAAACCTGGCCTTCCCCTCACCCCGAAACCCTTGAACAATTGGACTGGTTTAAAAAAATGGGTTAGAGTAACAGGCAGCTTGTTGACAGCTCAGCACAGTCAGACAAACACTAGTGAGTGCCCTGACAGATTACCCTTAATAGGAATTTAAATTGGTGACTCAAATGTCAAGCAGGCCTGACTGTCCCATTGCTCAAACTGAGCTAAATGGGACAAAAAAGCTCTACAGGCTTTCACCCACAGCATGCCACGGGGGTGGCACAAGAGTTGCAGACCCAGAGTGAATGCCTGGCTTTTAACTTTACTGTTTATACTGCAGTTGTAAGGTAGTTGGACCTTATTCTGGCAGTGGGACCTTATTCTGGTCCTAATCAAGGGAAAAAATTCTCCATTATACTTTAACCTCAGGAGGAAAGCACACGTTTTTGCTGCCCGTAATAGCAGTAGCATCTCCACAGCCATCTTCTAGTCACAAGCATTAGCTTCACTACACAGTGTAGCATCTACCACACCTTTACTCAGCCTAGGTCAGCGCTAGGGCTGACACAGAAGCATTACACACTGGCTCTGGTGACAAGTTAGGGCACATTCATCCATACCTGACCTACGCAACACCACACAGTAACAGAAGTGCACAACAAACAGATGCAGTTACACGCTCCCCCAGGCAGAGGAAGCTTTTTTGAAACCTTAGAAGTTCACTCATTTCAATTCCCCTTACAGGTCACCACTTGTACTGTCACACCCCTCTGTCCTGCACCTGGCCCCAGGCTGACTCATTCCTTGACTCTGGGAATGATGCATCAAGCTCTGCATGTGAAACGGGAATGTTTTCTACAGGGCAGACCAGAGTCTGACAAACCATGAGTTCCACCCCATGATTTGAAAATGGAGGAAAGAATTTCCGATGCACACTGGGTCACGCAGAGTTTTGCTTACTGTAAAAACCCCAGAAGTGCCTTAATTTATAAGATGTATGTTGTGAAAAAACAGGCTGTGACATCCAGGCTTGCCTTCTTCCTGCAGCCTAAATTAAAGGTCTTAAGCTAGGAGTAAGGTCCCTACTACGGAGGAGGCAAGCCTTTGGCTCGTGTAGAAGGCATAAAGCAGTGTGTGGTCTGTGAAAGGCTTTGAGATGCTCCTTTGAAAGAAGCTACAGGACAGTACTGCTACTGAAATGGGTCTGAAAAAGGACGAAAAAACCAGAATGATAATATTGTACTTTTTCTGTTTGTCCAGAACACTTTGACAAAGCCAACTATAGCTGACAGTGCTCTGTGTGTGTCCATATGTACTCACTCAACACACCCAGCAAACGCTTGAGACGAGCACTGGTTTGCTTTTCCGCATGTGTGCATATCAACAGTTGTGTATCACTGCATCTTGAACTGCTCCCTTTCCCTCCTCCCCTCTGCACGCTGCCTGCCCAAGCATGCTGTTAGGCTTGGAAAGAACAACATAAGCTGTTGCAAACGTATCCTTAGTAAAAGGTGTACCTGCAGTTTGGCAGAAGGGCTGATGCTTGTTAAGGCACTGGACAATCTTTGGGTAGCCTGGAGAAAGGGCACCAGCACCTTAATTACACTGAAGTGAAGCCTGTTTTTATCAAACTATAAATAATGAATGAGCCATTGGTCTTCAACTGCTGCATGGTATTTCTGGAGAGGTTAAGTCTGCTTTGCAAAGGGGAGGCGAAGGGATCCATAGGTGTTCAGACCCCTAGAGCAGCCCTCATTTTCAGCAGCACAAACGTTAAGTGACATTTCCACCAACTGTCTTTGAAAACTCTAATAAAGATTTCTTTTTACCGTTAAGGCACGCACTTACTACTGAGATGAGAAAAAAAGAAAAGCAACCCTCACTTCCAGGCTGTTTCTGAAAGATGCTGCTGTGGTGCTTTTATCTGTGCTGCAACTGACCTCTCGTCAGCAGTAACTTGGCCCAGCTTTTCAGTAGTAAATCTTCACGCTGGTAATACAGGGTGCCTCACAAATAACTGTGCCAGCAAGACAGACACTGGGGAGGGAACCTGCTTTCCACTTGTCTTTCACCCTGTTGCCCCAGATAATGGATTTAGAAACTACAGTAAATACCCAGACACAGTAATCTAGTGCAGTTCTTTCCCTTCCCTCCACCCCCATTTCTTGGAAGGACATGCTCTTCTTCTCTGAGCTTTTCCTTTGCTGCCTGTGGATGTGCATTAGGATGTAGGAGCTGAAGCTGGTTACAAAACTAATGGAAAGAGTTGCCAAAAACCCAGGGCATCAGTAAGTGAAACTCCCAGCTCCACTCCTGCCACGCTTCATTCCATTTTACATCAGCTTCTGCATCAGCACGGGTTAGACACGGTGGCCAGGTTCTGATAGTTCCTGAATTACTCGTGTGTGTAGTCACTCACAGACTTCAGGCCACCCTATCTATTCCTGCTGTACAGAGACATGTACGCTGCAGGTTAACCACTCCAGCCATGCTGCACTACAGCCCTGCTCAGACCTGTTCCAGTTCCAACAACCGTCAGCCGCTCAGTTTCACACTCTCCCACTTCCCCGACAACTTTCGCTGAGCCATTTACAGCTCGATTTGCAAACGCTCCCTTTTTAGGTTTCGTTCTGACCCGCACTCAAAGCAGTTTCCATGCAATTTATTTTCACTGTCCCTACAGAGTTTAAAACTTGTCTCGCAAAAATCTGCAAGTCCTTCCTTCTGAAAAGCACTTACAGCCCACGTGATGCAACTGACACAGGCACTGCCATCGTGATTGTCACATTTCCTTTCCCTGTCACAAAAAGCACCTGACCTGTCCCATCCTCTCCGATGATGCTGAGATCAGGAAGTGATGGGAAGCTGGAACACTCTCTGCCTTAGACAGAATGAGGTTTATAGCCTGGTTCCATCTGCAGTGGCATGAAAAAAAAGTGTTGTGTTCTCCCCTCCTCCACCCCACCAGTACCATACTCTGCACTGTAAAGAAGTCAGACCTTTGTCACTGCTTGCTGGTGAGAGCTTCAGGATATTCCACCTGCCTGAGAAAGGAAATGCCAGTCATTGCCAGAGTGGTGGGTTTCTTCATCATGCGTCTCATTTCTCCTACATCAGCCTCAGCTATTTACAAGATGCCACAAAAAGCGTGTTAATGAAGTAACTAACCCAAAGTTAACTGTCTTGCTTTCTAATGAAATTAAATAAATGAATTTTTCTCTAGGTACGGTGGAGATGAAGGATTTTCTCTCTCAGCCCGCAGCCATGCACAAGATGTGTCTTCCTCTGGAAGCTGGTTTCACATGGTGGCTTAGATTTTCCCACTTTGTATCTAGCACCATTTGAAATCAGTGTTCTAGGAGCAAGAATTACAGCGTGGGAAGAGATCAAGCAGCTGCTAACTTCACTGCCAGCCTCTACTCCTTAAACCAGCACTTTGTCCTATGGTGATTTTTTTGCTAGCCATCCACTCTGTAACATCATCTGATTTCTAGACACTTATACAACCACTGTATACACCCTCAAGCTAGGGCCACAACAGGAACAGCTTCCTTCCACTGTATTTCTACTTAATAAACAATGGATGTTGAGTTAAAGTTGTCCAGAGTAAAGTGATCCGAAAGTTGCATGAAAACCAACGTAGTACTTCTTGCATCTTGACAGGCAGAGTACGTTTCCTTTATTATACAGTCACTAGGACCCTAACATTTAATTTACTAACTTAGAGCAAACTTATTTCCGCTCTGTGCTTGGAGACTCTTATCACTATATAATTACCATTCTGTAGCTCCCAGAGGCTTGCTCTGCAAACACCAAAATTCCCTCCACCAATCTGATCTCTGCAGTTAAACACACTGGTGCACAAAGACTCCACTCCTTTCTCTAGAGTTGTTTTTCAGGTCTATCGCTGGTAACTTCTAGGAACGTTTCAGCAGACTTCTCCACTCTTGCATCCAAACCACTAAAACGAAGCTAAACTGTTTTTGCTTGACCTCACTGTTGTCAAACATGTTATTATACACAGAAAAGACGATCGCTGTGCGGCTGAAGCATTTGATTAGACCACTGAATAGTCATCTTTAAAGAATGCGTAGCTGTCATCTACAAGAGGATTCATCTCTGAGCCTGGAAAATATCTCTTACACAGGCTGACCGATTTCTCTTGGTGTTCAGAGTCTCAGTTTTTGTCTAGCACCATTTGAAATCGGTTATGATGTAGGGGGAAAAGCAACAGTAATGGAAACCTTCATTCCCCCGCCCCCCAAAGTCCTTACAAACAAACACCACCAAAAGCCCGATCCTGCTTCACAAACACGTACGCTGTGCTTTGCTGTTCTCTGCCCTGAAGTTACACCTACGAACATCCTGCACAGGAGGACAGTCAGCACCACGTCCAACTAGGAGGGATGCTTCCAGGGAAAGCGAAGCATCTGTTCAAACACCTAACTAAGATTCTTCAACTCCAGCAAACCAGGGCCCATGCGTGAGCACAGCCACCAAACCTTCCGACCAGCTATATTCCATGTGCTATTTGTTTGCCTTAACCTTTTATTTACTCAGATTATTTTTTTTCTTTTAAATAAAATTGTGTGCTACTTGGTATTGGGCTCTGTCTCAGGTAGACAGATTACGTTTCCCTGCTGGACAATATCTAATTGCTGCAAGTCTCTTCATTTCAGTTCCCAGCTCCATTTTCACCACCACGTATGAACCATGCTCAAAAGTGAGCATTTACACCAATTTTACGTGTACCACTGACACATCCCACTGAACCAGGTAATGCTGTACCTAAGTTTGTCACTCCACTGCTAGAACATCGCTTGTTTTACCAGTAGATGGCAACACCACATTTTTATTGCATCCAGCCTTTCTCAGCACCAAGTCCAGGTACTCATGACTCAGTCCTCAGTTCGATTCTAAAGTGAAATCACTTACATGGGACTGAGTTTTAGAAAAAAGGGTGCAGAATTAATTACAAACAGGACGAATTCGTTTGTAGTGTTTAAGTCACGTTGCCTCGTAGCTGCCTGTCCCATCAATGCTCACTGCAATCCTGAAACTTCATAGATCGTGAACTCTCATCACTTGCAGTCTGCACCGATTCTGAGTATCACAACCACACATTAAAAAAAACAGTGTATTAGTTATTCTCCTATTCCACCCTCAGAAAGGCTTCATTCTCTAAGGCAGCTGACTCCACACATTTCTTCACAAAGAAAATTAAGTACATTTTGAGTGTGAACCTCATACAATTAAAAATAATCACATTCTCCTTAATATTTTACTTGAAAACCCCTAAGCCCTATTCCCTAAGGATTACATCAGTCACACACAGGACAAAAGTGCCAGAACATGCTCTGGGCTTTGCTCGTGACTTGGTGTTACAGAACAGCCACACGAGAATCTGCCTCTTCCCCATCAAGTTTTTCCCAAGTTTTTCAGGAGTGAACACTGAAAGGTTTTGGAGGTTCTGGGAAATTCTCTGCACTTCCAAAAGAAAACCAAAAGGCTATGAGACTGCTGAGTAAATTAAAATGCATTCTCTATGCTACCATTAAGTAATTCTCTGCACAAGCTGCAGGCTTCAATCTCAACAGTTACCACCTAATGCAAGTTTGGTGCATGAAAGAATAATGGGAAAATAGCTGTTTACCACATGAGGAATGAAAGACAAACACTTACTGCTAAATAATTTAACAATTTTATTTGTAATATTACAAATCATTGCTAGTCTTTACATCTGGAAAAAAAAGTATAAAAATAGGCAATATTTTACAGTTATTTCACTTTAGCATTAAGTGCATTTCAGCATATTTTCAAACATTGAAGATGCCATCTATAATCAAGCTAGCTAGTGACCAACACACCCAATTCTCAGCATATTATCGTAGTGTGTACAAACAATTATCAAACTAGGCACCAGCCAAGCAATGAACAGCAAGTCATTCTGTGTAGCCAAAACCCCCTTTTTAATAACCAGACTATTATGAACCCTGACAATCCATCTGCTGGGGTTGTCCCAAAAAGCCCTATCAAGCCCTAAATAGTTCTGTTATTCAGTCTGTTCCCGACAGAGGAGAGCAGTGCCAATCTACCACAGACAAGCAAGAATAGTTCAAATGCTGCCTCAGCTGTCTGAAGTGAGGCAATTTGGGTTTTCTGGGACAACTGGTTCTTATAAGCTGCCTGGATGTTGATAGCAAACTCAGAGATTCACAAAGCCAAGCCCTTTCCTAATTAACCTTTTGTTTTTAATAAGGAATTAGAAATAGCAAGCACGCATTTAAAGTAACAGTTATCACTGTCTGACTCTCAATTGATGGCACATTCTGTGATGGGGGAGCTCCTGCAGTCAGTCTTTGACTGAAACACTTAAGCAAGCAGCTACCCAAGGACAGACCACATCTACCACAGGGCCAGCAGACCCATTCCTTCACTCCCACAACTAAGCTGGTGTGGTCTTCCTTTAACATGAAAGGAGAAGGGAGTCAGACAAGGAAAGGCTTCTGTTTCTCAACAGACACCTGATGGTAAATCCAGCATTACAGAGCTAGATTTAGTATCATAGTCTGTGTACAGGATTGGAAATGCTGTATATGGAATATATGATGTCAAGTGAAAAAAGCAAGGAAGCCAGATCATACAGTGTCCCTTCTATCCTGAAAAGCAACAAAATTATCTCCGAAACTGATGTCAAGGCTCAATAAAAACCCAAGAGTCCTAAGGAACTTAGACTGTGCTCCTGAGGAGATGGCTACCACTGATTTCTCAGCAGTTCCTTTAATTAGGTACCCTCTGTGAACAGGCCAACAAATTCAAAGACAGGGGATGCCTTTGCTATAGAAACCTTCAGTTTTCCATTCCAACAAATCCACCAGTGTCTTTCTGGGACTACATCAAAGAGCCAGAAACATATATAGGGCCCTTTTCCTTCTTAAAGGCAATGGAAAAGCTATAAAACTCTGATTTAGAGGCACATTTTAATTCAATAGATATACAGAAACCAGCTTTGGCAAACAAAAAGGTAGTGTGTGTGTATATATATATATATGTAAGATCTGAATTGTGATAGTTTCAAAAAATCACAGCCTTAAATGGCACCACTCTCTTAAGGAAATTAATAATAAAACATTTCAGAATACAAGAGACAATCATTTATACTGCCTCAACCTCAAAAGTGAACAAGAAGCATATTTGGATTTTAATGAGCAGAACTAATAGTGGACAGTCTTCTGTAAGAAAAGAAGTAACACTGAAGGCAGCAGCAGCTGGTACTGTGACAGTGACACATCCAGTACTCCCGCCGACAGACACTCTTGCATGCTACAAGTATGTGCCTTTAAGACCATTTCAGGTACACAGAGGACAGTATGAGTAGCCCATAAGGAAAAGCATATATATATACACACACACATATATATATATTCTTTTCATCCTATTAATGATCTCCAGTTAATCAGTAGTATAAGACACATTACAAGGTAATTCATCTACAGAAACTCAATGCAAGTGCAATAATTTTCCATTTCTGATAGATATATTCAATTGCAAATCCCCTCCCACCCCCAAAAAAGGTCATTCATGCTTTACAGGTCTTATATTCGGCAGTACATGGAGTGCTGTCACGTTTCCTACAAACAGAAAAACAAGTCAAATCAGAGATCTTGCATTTAAATTGTTTTTACATTTATTCTGAAAGCACATCCTTAGTTTTATCATTAAATCAACAGGTAAAGTCATGAAACTAAATCATCTGTTCTCTTCTTACTAAGCAACTGCTAGACTGAGATTTTTGCTTCGTTTCATCCGCTAGACTGCTAAGAACAACTCATGGAGTAGAAGAGCATTTGATCCAAAGGGATCATTGCAAGGGATGAATAGACCATGCCCGAGTTTTATCAGAAACTGAAAACAGACAGAACAGTTACAGGCTACCTAACTAGCTTGGAGACTACATCAGCAGCATGCCTAATAATTTATTTTAAATACAGTTTGTTGTTCAGTACATATCTTATAACCAGAAGCTGAATATTAGTTTGTAAGAATTTTGATTTTGTAGTCCACTGACAGCAAATTTATAATACTTAAACATAAGAGAATTAAAATCCATCATTACATCCATATATGTTTTCAAGTTCTTGAATAACTCCTGTTTTGCTTTACAGAAGAAAAACCCCATACCTAACCTCTGCACTATCACTCTAGGTCTCTAAGGAATTCTATATACCATAGGAAAAACTCCGGGGTTAATAGTGTGTACAAATACCAGATTATTAATTTCTCATATCATTTTCATGTGCAAAAGATAAGATTGGAAATAAGAATGATTTCCTGTTATTCTCTCTCCAAAAATCAGCCAAACTAACCCAGAAAACTAATTCTATCTTAATTAGAAACAACTTTTCAGAGGTAAAGATGATACTCCTAAACCATACATTATTTTGGAAGAAACTCCAAGCTTAATTTTCATACACACCATCTCAAAATCAAAAAATATTGAAAAGTCACTTGCTCTTTAAATAAAATCCAAACTATGCATTTGAAAAGACCTTTGCATTAAGTTAGAATAGGAGACAAAGTTTCAACCATGACCTTCCCAGAGTTTGTGCAATGGAGAAAAGCAACACAAATGAAGATATGAGTTTACTAAAGTATTTGTAGTGCAAACTCTAACTGTTAAGGTAGTAATGACAAAACACTGACAAGGAACAGGCAAACTAAGCAGTCTTGTCTTAAATCTGTCCTGTTGTAACAAGGCTGGAAGAGTCAGGGTTTTGAAAGAGCTAATTCGACCCTACACAAGTCCAGAAGCAACTGTAACTACCATCAAGTGCATGTGACTACTGGAGTAAGCACTAGTTTAAAATCTATATAGGACAGGAAATCAGTTCCAAACAAGCAACTGTACGTTGACCCTTTTTAGGGCCACAGAACTCTGAAGGTGAAAAAGAAATCACCTTTTATAAAAAGGTTTAAAAAGACGACCTTCTTGCATCTTACTTATTTTACTTTTCTTCTAGAAAGCTGAAAACACAGATGAATCAGCAATTCTGAGATGTGTAACGTGGTTCTCTTCGAAGGACTGCACACTACCTTTGTAATTCCAGTGTCTGTGTAATGCAGCAAAGGTGGTTGCCAGCTTTAAGTCCTCTAATTATAGGGAATTATACTGTTAGCTAAGAAAAGTAACAGACCACTGGAATCCATTTCACAACACCGAAACAGGTGCAAACATTCTACTGAGTATGTTTGTGTTTTCTGTCTTACAGAAAAATATATTACTCATTCTTTAAAGACCACCCAAAGCTAAGACATGTGATAGGTAATCACTGGAAGCTGTCATTTATGACTCTGAATAATAATTCTGTATGCAATATATCCTATTCTCCCAAAATAGTCATTCCTACAGGAAACTGGGGCTCACAGCTAGCTAAGTTCCACACTCTGAAATTCTAAGTAAACCATACTAAAAGAAAAAGACATTTAAGCTTAATTGCAAAAGTCCAAATTAAGTGGAAAGTGGATACCTTTTTAAGATTCAATTAATTCATTTTGCAGTTTCTTCCATCTCAGCTGATACATTAGTTTTTAAAATACATGCTTCCTTGCAACTCTCATCAACTGTATACGAGCTGAACAGCAGAAGAGGAAAAAGCTCTAATTGAATGTCCTACAAAACTGGCACATTAAACACACAAGAAAGAGAGGGCAAGAAAAGATTTTTGCTGTAATTTGAAGACTACAACTCAGCAAGTATGAGGTTTTGGAAGCACAACAGTTCACAAAGGTTCAGCTACATCAGGAACTCGGAAAACTAAATAGGGAGATCTAAGCCTTAATAAAAGGAGATTAGAGCAGGGGTTCAACAAGAAAGAGGTTTAATAGTCAGGTGTTCACAGCCAGGAAGTTTAAGGAAGCATTAGGCGCAGTAATACTTTTCATGTTGTAAAATTATCAGGAATACAACATTCTTTAATTTTCAGTGATGTTGCTTTAGATCCCTCCTCCTTTTTACATCCTGAGAAGTCTCTCCACAGAGGAAGGCAGAAAGTGCTGCCCTGATACTATGAAACTCCAATGGACCACCCAGACTGCACATTATCCAAGTCATGGATGAAAAGCAATTGCTCAAAGGCACTGAATTCCTCTGCAGCATACAGGCACACAGCCACCCTGCTTACAGGGCCACACTGGCCTCTGCAATGACACTACACTGCCTGTGTGGACGATACTAAGGCCAAAACCTCACTGTCTAACAAGCCAGCTTCAGGGTCCTCCCAAGTAATACTGTGTGTACTTCACTACAAATATGAATCACAGGAATATTTCTTCTGATTTGCTTTATTTAAGGCAACCCTTCCTTTGCTTCACATACCCCAGATGAATTCCAACAGATTTTGTTAAGTCAGTTTTGATAAGATGCTTATCGTAGCATTCTACTTGTAGCACCTAACTTGCTCTGAATTTTCAGTATTTTGCATGTTACAAACTATTTCTCCTGCTTTTTTCAAGAAGATAAAAATCAGACAACACTGCAAGAAGCAATGAGCAAAGAGGCATTTAAATTTCCTGTCACCTCTCCCTGAAAAAACACAGGTAATGATCAGTTCTTTTGAAGGTAAAGCTCAAAAGGCCCTATTATGTCTCATTAAAAACAGAAGGACACTACTGCTCATGCATCCAGCATTTTAAAGTTGATTTTTCAAGTCTTTAACGTAGGGACACCAAACATTGCTCCTGCAGGAGAAGAAACATGAAACATCCTACCAGCAAAGATCACTATCTGCTTTTTCTAACAGCATAGGAGCACCAGTTTAGTTCAATCTTTTTTGCATTTTCCTTGTAATTAAGCCTGTATTATTCTACACAAGGTGCTTCTGCTCCAAATCGCAGTTACTCTCCATCACCACCAGTACATCTTACGTACAAGAGGTTCTTAAAGCCTGTGAGACCCAGTGATGCCAGAGGATATCCTAGCAGTAAAATAACACAAGCCCACACTATCACTGGTTTTAAGAGACAAACTGACGTGTCTTAGAGCAGATGTTAACAGTACTTTCCTTGGCAAGTGTACCTCTGCCAAATACAAGCTTAAGAACAGGGGTTTTCCTTCCTTGAAATTAGCGCAAGTGTTAATTAGCAGCTTCTCTCAACAGCAGATACAATAACAAAGTCAAATATATTGTTAGGCACTTTAGCTTCCCACCAGCTGCTCTGATAAGCTCACATATAAACATCAGGCATTTGAAAAAGAAAGGGCAGGTAAAGCTCAAGAAACTTACACGAGTGTTAGCACTGCTTTTGCTCAGTCATGTAGAAATTTGCAACAATAAGAAAAGTAGGCTTACTCACCCATTTTGTGAAAAGAATTTCTTATAGGCCCAGAAGGCTGCCAGGAACACCACAATTGCCACAATCACTTTAAGAAGAATTAAAAAAAGCCTTAGATTGATAATCTCTAGCTCACAAAACAGCCTCAAAAATTTTTAGCAGAAATAGCACTGTCTTAATCCACAGTCCTATATAATCCTCCCCCTCCTCAAAAAAATACCCAAACCTTTAAAATGTGCATGGCTTATTTCACAAATATGTATTTGATTTTTACTCAAGACTCTTCAAGATAGTTCAGTCCAAAAGTAGCGACCACAAGACTGCAAAATCCCACCAGCTCAGTAACACTACAACAGATGTTGTAAAAAGCCATGTTAGGATGTTGACACAAGTTTGTAAGGAAGTGGTAGGCTTACAAAACCGGGTAACAACTGCCAGGGCAGAAGATGAGACTTCTGTTCACTGGCACGGTTATTTATTCATCCTTCCCCTAAACCCAAGCTTTGAAGTGTTTATAAACATGACTGAGTTGTGAAATACTGCCTTTGAAATCTGATGCCTCACATACATGGAAAAATACACATTTTACATGAAATTAATCTGTAATTGTTAAGCAATCTTAACTTTTCTTGAACTATGCAGCTTTAGGAGGAGACAAGCATTTTTGAAGTAACCAAAACTCCAAAATCAGTGTTATATTACTGCAGTCACAGGTGGTGGCCACAGTATCAATTCCATATAAAAAAATGCAATCCACATCGTATCTCCTTCAGGCTTCATTAAGATACTTACCACAGATGATGGCAATAACATATGCACCTAAAAACAGAGTAAATCAGTATCACAAGAGGATCACATATGTTTTCTATTCAAAAATCATAAAAATATTCAAAGTTATTTCAAACAGATCAAGCACTTCTGCCAACACAATCCTTGCCGCGGGCCAGTTAATACCACAACATTTATTTAACTTAAAATATTGCTGGTTTTAAATGGATTTTACCAAAACCTACTTTTCTCATGTAAAAATAAAGAAGTAACTTTGCATTAAATGATTTCTCTTGAGTACAAAAGAACGTCCCAAAGAAGTAAAGCTTCTGTTACATGTATTTTCATTCTAGTGGAAATTCTTGCAGTTCATACTTACTTAGCTGGCAAGTTGGCACTCCAGGATTCCACTGGTTCTCTCCAATATACTGGATACGAGCTTCACCATGCAACGTGTAGCCTGCGTAACATTCAATTGTAATAAAATCCCCGACAGAATATGAAGGTTTTTCTCCATCAATTACTCTACCATAATTTATGTGTGGAGTTACACCAGAACCTGCAGACCCACCTGGAAAGAGATGGGGTGGAAGAAAAGGAAATGAAGTCCAAGAACAGAGCTGATACATGAAGCAAACTCAAGGACTCATCACTTTGCCCTTGATCTGACCAATTACAAGTTTTACTCACATGTGCAGTTTTGTAAAGAACTCCACATATTCCGTCCTCGACAAGTTACTGTCATCTCTTCAGTGCCATCAGGAAAAGTACAGGAAGCACTGCACTTGATCATAACAGATTCTCCTTCTCCATACACAGACTTGGCTGGAGTCACTACTCCATGTGTAATCTTTGGGGCACCACATGAATCTTCAGTAACTAATACATGAATTTAAAAGTAAACTTACTAAGATAACAAACTTTAAATATTTCATAATTCATTAAATCATAATATAAATTGCCTTCGTATGATCAGCACATCTGAATAGTTTAACTTTACAATTTTAAGTATGTTTCTTTTAGAAGACATCACTGTAGGTATCAAGCCAATACAATCTTATGATGTGGTAGCCAAGAAATTCGTATTTGTTAGGTAATTTGTTAGTGTAACTCACACTCATCCAAAAATGCTTTGGAGTTAGAAGTCATTTGAACACCTAAAATGGTTGCCCACAGATGAGGCTCCATGTCAACTTCTTAGCTTCCAATTTCCAACTACAGTGTCATGATTTTACATTTTAGCTAAGACAGACTTACAACACCCTCACCGCACACGAGAAGTTGGGTCTTATTTGAAAGGCTCACCTTTTTCACATGTTGGTTTTGGAGGAGACCAGGTGTTATCTTCTGCACAGGTAATTACGTCTGATCCGACCATGAAATAGCCTGGATCACACACAAACGTGACTGCGTCCCTATAGGTATAGGAAAGTTGAAATCCAGACAGTTTTCTTCCATTTTCAACTCTCGGGTTATCACATTTGACCACTGCAACAGGTAAAAAAAAAAAAACAGTTCTGAAACATTTGTTAACAGTACCTCTGAAACAGACACAGCACCCTTAGCTAATTGCTCAAAGTGTTTTGGAGAGGTTTTGTGGAAAAAGTAATATAAAAGGTAAGATAAATAAAAGGTGACACCCATTAGGGTTCAGGTGACAACATGCCAGCATCTGGTGCTTCTCCCTGCATCTGCAAAGCTAGACTTTGTGCTTGCTGGGCTTTGCATTTATTTCTGCACTTGCATAGCAGCAGTGTTTAGAGTTCTTCCTTACCCTTTTACTACTCATAACCTAGCTTCCATGCTCTTGCTCTTTACACAGCTTTTCTTCAGTTACTCAGGCTTTATAGTCTATCAGTTCCCTCACTTTGGCCTTGTCACTTTTACCAACAGCACGTTCACACATATAAAGTTTTAACTTAAATTTTAGTCATATTCTGCATCATAATCAATTAATATCAATAATGCAGTCGACCTGCTCTCCCCTGGAACTGTATCAAATACAGTACCAGAGGATCTGTTTCTTCTTTTCTACAGAGAAGCTCACTCCCACCCCCTCCCAAAAAAGGGACAGATATTGATGTTTTGGAGTCACGTAGGCTGTAATAAAGAAGTATATTAAAAATTCCAACAACCTTTACATTGCGGAGGTGGCTCACTCCAAACTCCATTTGAGTGTTCATCGTATGTGCAGAAAATCGTAGCTGAGCCGATCAGGGAGAAGGGATCAGCGCCCCTCGGGACAGCATCACACATGTAGGTTACTGATGTTTGATAGACGTAGCTATCTGCTTCTGTGTAGCGCCCGTGGGCTATAGTTGGAGGTGGTTCACAAGGAATTCCTAGAAATAAATCACATAAATTAGGCAAAAGAATTTTGACATTACCGTGTTCATCTCAGAAATAGCAAGCACTGGGTTGCAATTAATTTCAGTTAAAATCTGACATATAGTTACTCCTAAGATAAGCTCCAGTTGTAACTCAGAGTTACCAATGGTCATTTATTATAGGGAGTCTCAATTTCAAGAAGAGGTTGACTTTAACTAATATGACCTAATTACCACAATAACTGCTGTTTTTCAGTGATCATTCCTCAGGTACATCCTCAGTAGTTAAAAAAACCCACAAAAATCAAAATCAGTCCTTTTTTACCATCATTTCTTGTACTGGAAAGTTTATGGCACAGCTGTCTTTAAATTAATTACCACCATCTCAATATAAACTTCAACACGACAACAGTTTACTTACTTTCACAGAAAGGAAGATCTTTATTCCAGTCAACACCTTTATTCTTAATTACACAGGAAATTTCATCAGCTCCAAGTAATCTGAACCTAGGCAGGTAAAAATTTTTAAAGAGGTGAAACTTACAAAATCTCTCAGTTCTCCAACAAGCAGCAAGAAACTTTGCTTGTATGGTTCTGTTCTGTGGTTATAGGGACACAAGGTATCAAGTTTTTGTTGTCATGAGAAGGATATCTTAATTATTTGTATTTTGCTAACAGTCTCAACTTTGAAAACAAAAGAGAAACAACTGAGACATCACTAAAGGGACTGATGGGAGTCTCACCATTCTAAGCTGTGTAGCCTCTAATACTAATTGCCTAAAGTTACTAATACTAAAAAAATAAGGAAAGGGAGGAAAACACCTTGTAGGAGGTTAGTGCTTTTGACTGAATTTGCTATATATGGACAGGTGGGCCATTGTTCATATAATAATGAAGGATGATGAATATACATATTTATTCCCTCTGCCACAGCAGCATTAAAAGAAGCCATTAGAGGAAATACTCCAGTATTCACTCTGCAAAATCTCACTAAAAAGCTTAAACCTCAGTTAATGCAAACAGCAAGTAAAACTAAGGAATTAAAACAAGGTTGTGATTTCATTTGTTTGCAGGTAGAATTCAGGAGACATTTCCAGTAAATTTCAAGTTCATTTCAAGAACCTGCATAAGAAAATTTAGGTTTGGTTCAAATCTGGTCTAAGCAGAAGGTGAAAAAGTATTCATTCACTTCACCAAAATACTTACCCGCTTTCACATGAAAAAGTCACTTTTGAACCAAATGTAAGATCTGTTATATGAACAAAACCGTGCTGTAATTCTCCGGGATGGTTGCACTGTCTCTCTAAGGAAAGAAAAAAAATAATCTACATCTTTATAATTGCATAGAAAGAGTAAGTCTTTGGCATACATTGCTCTTACAGTCACTACCATTTTCCAAGCTTTGTTTAAAATATTATAGAATACAAATTCTCAACTGAAAAACAATCGATTTGTTTAAATATCACAGGTGAGAAGAGAAAGAGCTCGTGCACAGATTACCTGTACAGAACTGCTCTATGGGTGACCACTGTAGGTCTTCACCACACGTACGAGACGATGATTTCCCAAAGATTGGCTTGTAGCCCGGCCGGCAGACATAGGACACCCTGCTTCCCACGGGAAAACTCTGCATCGTGCTGGAACTCCCCTCAAGCTCTGCGTATTGCAGCCGCTCCGGCGGCGTGCACGTGGCTGTCAGAGGGAAAGGAAGGAAAAAGCAAAACACAATCTTGTCAACAAGAACAGATCAGAGTTGAGGCACAGTGGCACAGAAGCCAGGTGAATTCCATAGGTTTTAAGGACTCAGCAGTAAATCAAAGGTGATGTTCTTAAGAACTGGAGCTATCCTTGTATTTAATTAGGTTTCAATTTTTTAATTTATATTCTAATTGCATCCAATATCCAGCTCTACACTAGCACAGGTTACTTATTTGTCTTCTCAGCTCCTCTTTAGCATGCTACCAAGACAATGAACTTCTTCCCAGGTCAGGTTTTAGCTCTGTTTCCCTTTTTTCTGTACTTAGCCCACCTGCAGTGACACTAACGCTGCAGGAAAGGCAAACGCTGCTCACACGGGTCATTTCTTCTCCTAAAACAAAAGGCAGATCACAAGGGGCAGCTCAAAGCCAGGCACACGATCCCACAGCCCCAGGGACGTTCGGGGCGCGGTTAAGGGAAATACAGGTGCCAGATCCGCACGGCCCCGGCCCTCACCTCCCCGGCCACAGCCGCTGATTTCCTCATTATTTATTGCTTAGAGATTCACCAAGCCATAAACCCAATGTAACCCCCGAGCTGGGGGGCAGAACCCGCACCGCGTTCCCGCACCGCAGCTCCCGCCTTTCTGCCCAAACCTCCCCGCAGCTCCTCGGCCACCGCCCAGAGCCGCGTCCCCCTCCCTCCCCGGGCTGCCCAACAGGCCCCGGGAGCCGCCCCCCAGCCCAGCAGCACCCTCGGGGCCGGAGGAGCGGCGGCCGAGCGCTCTCCCTGCTCCCGGTTACCCCCCCAGGCCCTGAGGCCGCGGGGAACCCGGCGCGTCCCC
>VZRW01009520.1:0-15508 GCA_013398125.1 Aegotheles bennettii | reverse complement strand
GCGCGCTGTCCTCCCCCTGGGCCCGCGTTCCACCGAGCCACGACAGCACCAGCAGGCCCAGGCCCCACGGCGGCCCCATGGCGGTGCAGCCACAGCGGGAGCGGCCGGGCCGCTCCGCTCCCCTCACTCAGGCGGCAGCGGAGACGCAGCGCGGGGCTGAGGCGCCTGCGCGGGGCGGCACCGCCCCTTCCCGCTCTGGGGCCGCCGATGCGGCGGGGCCTTTGTGCCGGGCCTGAGGGGACCGCGCCCTTTCCTGGGCAGGCCGGGGGCCTTTTCCTGGGCAGGGGTCCCCGAGAGCCGCCCACGGCTCCGGCAGAGGAGAGGGGAAGCTTCAAAGCCCGTTTATTGTGCAGCTTCCGCGCTTTGAACGCCGGCAAAGGCCGATTAAAAACAAACAGCCCTGTGTGAGGGCACAGCCTCGTGTGGGGCCACAGCCCTATGTGGGGCCACAGCCCCGTGTGAGGGCACAGCCCCGTGTGAGGGAGACAAAAAAAGTCAAAAAAATCAAGATTTAAAACCCCCAGAGGGTCGCAAAAGGAGAGAGAAAACCCAAAGCAGTTTTAGTCCCACATTTGAGCGTTTATTAGGTGAAGCGATCCTGCAGAGAGGAGTTCTGGGAGAAAATGAGCAGTGGCTGTGGGTGTTGCTGCTCAAACAGCCTCTGGCTTGGCAAATTGTGCCTTCCTTTTTCACTGTGAGAGTGCCAGAGCACTGGACCAGGCTGCCCAGAGAGGCTGTGGAGTCTCCTTGGCTGGGGACATTCAAACCCCGCCTGGATGCGTTCCTGTGTGATGGACTCTAGGTGACCCTGCTCTGGCAGGGGGGTTGGACTGGATGATCTTTTGAGGTCCCTTCCAACCCCTAGGATTCTGGGATTCTATGATTCCGTGTGCAGGGATGCTCATGTGGATCTTGCTTAGCCAGGGTTAGGAAGCGGGGAAAAGCCAGGACAGGGAGGTCCCTCTGGGGAGCCTGGGCCACATGCGGTCGGGCTGTGTTACATCCACACAGCAATCCACGGAAGCAGTGTTAATTGTTGCTAGTACACAAAAGTGCCTTTTTTGCCACAGAATCCCAGTCTCAACGTGAGGAATGCTCCCGAGCAACCCACGAGTCCCACGCCGGGTTAGCAGCAGCACGGGCACCCAGCCTAGGAGAACGGGGACATCCCGGTGTTAAAATCAGGCTCTCCCTGTCTACAGACTGCATTGTAGCTCAGGGAGGGGGGGGAGAGAATTTCTGGGAAATGCAGTGCTGAAAACCAGCCTTTAAAAAACATACTAAAAGAGAGAATGTTTACAGGTGTCATTTTGTGGTCAAAGCTGATTGTGGAAATTCATTGTTAACTACAATAGCATAGAAAGTAGCTTTACCTGTAAGTAAAAACAGCATTGCTGTAAGCATAAAAGCAAACAAAACACACCAAAGGCCCAGTTTGAGGTCCTTTTCTCACACTAGTCCTGTTAAGGCAGTTTTCCAAGCTCTCTAAAATGAGGGGTAATCCTTACAAAAGCAGATTTGTGTCAGAAGCAAGGCACAGCCTGGAAGAAGTCTGACCCATGAATGCCACAATTACGGAAAAGGAAACACATGCATCAAATGAAAAACAGGACATTTAAAACACTCAGTATGCTTAAAACAGTCTCTTCTATTCAGCGACAGAAAGCATCTTGACACAAGATTGAGGGGAAAGTTTACATGAAGATTGGAACAACTCAAGTTTGCAGCTATAACTGTTGAGGAACATAAATCTATACCTTCTGTGGAAGGCACAAACACTTCTGTTCGATGATTGGGTTCAGAGGGGTTTGGGAGCTGTGGCTTTCATATGTATTATAGTAGCTACGTAAAAAGGAAGAAAACAGTGAACTTTTGTGGTTTGTAAAGGAACACTCAGGTTGCTTTCCTCTAAGGAAGAGAGTCTTGCAATAAACAACATAACCACACATCAATCTCAGGTTGCTGTGCCTTGGACAGTTGGTAAGCACAAGTTGAAGACACAAAATTACAAGATCCAGGCACACTCAGGCAAGTATTTGAAGTGTTTAAAGCATATAAAACTTGGGACTTGGCAACAAAGGACATGAATGAACATCTGAAGACTGCCTTACCCTTCCTTCTGCTTAGAAATAATTTTCCAGACAACACCAACCCCCAGGAGGAGCAGGACTCCTGCAGCTGTGATTCCTGAGGAAGAAGAGTACGTGTTACTCTCACTGTGTGTTTTGAAGCATATCAACACCAAAGACATAACAAGGCTTATCTCCAAAGTAAGCAGAGGGAAATGGTGTCACTGAAGCACCATAAAGCTGAAGATCCGGCCACAAAAATGTTTCTAAGCTGCTTACCTAGGCCTACTGAACCAGACTTGCGTGATGCTGAAGGGGAGAGGAAAAGAAGAATCAGCAAACTATTCTAGCAACATACAGCGTGTCTCAACTCTAATTAATCACTTTATCAATAAAGCGCTTACTGCTAAGACCTACAGTACAGGATTTCTTAAAACCCACACCATTATATACTCTTTTTTTTTTAATTTAATAATTTGCATGTTTAAAATGCATTTCACAGAATCATCGAATCACTCTGGTTGAAAAAGACCTTCAAGATCATTGAGTCCAACCATCAACTCAGGACTGCTAAGTCCACCACTAAACCATATCCCCAGGGGCCACATCCAAACGTTCTTTGAGTACCTCCAGGGATGGTGACTCCAGCACTTCCCAGGGCAGCCTGTTCCAATGTCTGACCACCCTTTCCATAAAAAAAAATAATTTCCTAATATCCAGCCTGAAATTTGCACGTTTCTGTTTGATCTTTGCTTTGTTCATGTTTCACTCACTCAATTTACAGGCTGGTAGGGGAGGGTCCCAGCTGAAGTCCTCTTGGCACTGAATCTGACCAATGCCTTCCAGCGTGTAACCATCATCACATTCAAGAGTGATGTTAGTCCCAGAGCGATAAGTATTTCCTTGTAAGGCTTTCTTAACACCTTGAACTTCTGGGAATACACATCTGATCTCTGAAATTAGAAGTAACAAAAAAAGGTATTTATACCACTGATATCAATAAAGTGAGTTAGTTGCTTCAATTTAAGTGTTTAATCAGCTTTGACAGACCAAGGCCAAGAATTCTGGAGGAAAAGGCTCTCTGGAGACCGAAAGGCATAAGATCAATGTGTAACTCAACCTTTGTTTTGTGTCTTTTTTTTTTAATGTTTATTTCTACTTTCACACGTAATGGTTACTAAGGACGCTTCAAAACCACAAGAATGTGGAATGTCAGGGAGAATTCTTCTGTGAGGCTGCTTCCTTTAGAGAGCCTCTGACTTATTTACAGAAGCTTTCCGTAGGTTGTTTCTTCTCATTGTTACCCAAGCACATTTCAATTCTTGAGTCACTGAGGTGGCTGCAGCTCCACCAAGGCAGCACCCCCTGTGGGTAATGAATTTATTCCAGTGAATGTCCAGTTTTCCATGCAGGAACACCCATAGTGGGAAGTCTTGTGACGTTTGTGATATTGTCTTTAGTTGTTTGCCCAATGACTGACCTTCACAGTGAGGTACACAGAAGTGCCAAGTCACAGATAAAGAGGCATTTTCTGAGAAGGGAATAGTCAGGGTGTTGTGTAATCTACAGACCGTCCATCAGACTCAAATTTTCCTATACAAGGATTTCCTTTGTTCCCACTTAGTGATAACCAGGGAGTGAGACACAAAAAGGGAAGGAAAGGGAAGGGAAAAAGTTTCTACTCTTAAAGTAAAAAAGCTTTAATGGAAGGAAGTTACTATACAACTGTTTCATAGCAACAAGAATTAAAATTGCTTTCCAGAATTCATGATTCTGTCACCACAAATTCCAAACAACACGAGCAAAGCAAGCTGTAACAAACCTGTGCACCGAGGAGGTGGCTGGCTCCAGGTTCCTGATGCCGTGCAGTTGATAAAAGCATTCCCAACAAGCAAATAACCAGGATTGCAGCTGTAGGATACAGATGCGCCATAGGAAAAGGTGTCAGAGATGTTGCCTTTGAGCTTCCCGTTGGCAATACTTGGAGGAGGCAAACACTTCACCACTGAAAGAGGAGGAGAGGGTGGGAAGGAATTTTCCTATTGTAAAACAGGTGATAACAAGAGAGTAAAAATGTACAATTGCCCCTCTTCCCTGCAAAAAGCAGGACAGGTTGGGAGAAGAAGCTAATGTTTAGTAAATCTTGCCTCTTCTTATGATAGACCTACCTGGCTTCATTGTGGTATCAGGATGACGATGGGGTCTTGCCACTCCATCTAGATGCAGCATTAAGAGTTTAGAATACACATTTGGTTGAGCAAATACAACGCGATTTTACCTTAATTTTCCATCATCCTGCCTTTACATTTCCAGCAAAAATCTCACTCCTCTCTGATCGTGTCCTGCCACAAAGCTACCAAATTTCTCACTTTTAGGAAACTAAGAGAATGTGGATTATGGATTGCAACAAGGAGTGAGAAAAGTGCAGATTGTGCTTATACTCACAGTGTTACCCAAAACCTGGCTCTTCCCCTGCATGAGAAGAAAGGCATAAATAAAAGGAACAATTTCTGTTTTCTCCTTAAAGTAGTTGGAGCTGGCAGGGAAGATAAAGCCAACTTTGGCTTCAGTGAGCTGGTAGGAGTGGTCAGGAGGAATCAGCTGTGCTAACGAGTCAGGGTGCTGACACTTACCCTGCTCACAGACTGGTACCGGTGGGTCCCACGTTTTATTCGCTTGGCACTGGACTGTGTGATGGCCTCGCAAGGTGAAACCTTTGTGGCACTTAAAGCTAACAGTGTCTTTGTACATGTAGCGATATTTAAAAGCAGATACTCTCCCATTCTGGATCCGTGGGACTGGACATACCACCTCTGAAAAACAGAAACAAGACAGGTTTCTTCCTTAATTTATTATTTGTGTTTGTGAAACAACAGGGACAAATCCCTGCAGGCATCTCACAAGTCTTCATTCTACATAACTCTGAAAGATCAAAAGCTGGCATCTGGAAGATGTGTAGAAGAAACCAACCAAGCAAGCAAAACTAAACAATCCTAGAAGAACATTATGCTTTGGAAGTTTTATTTCTCAAGGTTCTACTTATTTTAAGGAAATGCCACTTTTTAATTTTAAGAACTTAATGTGGCAGTTCTGGGCCAGGTCTAGTCATGACCTACTTACTCTGACAAATGGGAAGAAGACCACTCCATGCAACGTTTGCTCCAAAAATCTCACACCGCCTGTAAGACTGTCCAACCAGTCGGTGCCTGGAGTTACACAAGAAATACCAGTTGATACAGAGTCATCCAACTGGGATTTTACCTCCCACTCTGACACTACCCCCAGAGGTTTCCTCCTGCAGCCTCCTGAGTCTGGCTGGTCACCAAGATGTTTCTGTTGGTTTCACACATGGGCATGAAGGACACCAAATTCCTCCTTCCCAGATCCAAGAGGAACAGCAATGATCCCAAATTACTGTGGGTTAGTTTGGTCAGCTGCTAAATCAGGGCTCAGACCCAAGTGATTTCCAAACTGCTGGAGCCTCCTTGCAGAACATGCTCGCTTGCCCTCTCAGCTCCTGCTGGGTGGCCATCTGAGAAGACAGACTGAAGTTTGCAAAGTAATATATTGAGCACAAGCAGGGAAAAATGAGAGACACTTCTCCATTTCCTGGGCAGACAAGCGTGGCATAACTGGAACCAAAACACAAGTTGTGGCTTGCTGTGAGAGAGCAGCCCATGCAGAGGAGGGGGCTCCGAGCCGCTCCTGTAACTTGCCAAACACTGGGCTCAGAACACAGAGTCAGCAAAGGCAGCGTGGGACTCACCCTGCTTCACACGTGTAGCTCACGGTTGACCCAAAAAGGCGATCTGTCAGAACAACAACTCTGCCATTCTTTGGTGCTTCTGGGAATTTACACCTTTTCCCTGGGAAAGAACAAGGCTGAGTTTAAACCCCTCTCTTGCGGTTTGCGGTGCGCTATGAGAAGGTATCTTAAGGATCTGTCCACAATCCAACACCAATAAAGACCTGATTTTTAAAAGGCCAATAGCTGCCCAAACTATGTGACTAGTGAAGCCATGTATGAGTGTTTTTTTTAAAAAGAATCGCTTTAAGAAACCCACAAATATAGCTTAGACAGTTTTCAACAACCAACACCAAACTGATGGAGCTATTCACTTTTACAGAACGCTATCGCTTCAGACCACGTGTGGTTTTTGAGGCATGTCAGAGTTGAGGGTATTCCGACGCGTCTCATGTATCCCGGCAGGCAGCTGTATCTCACTGTGTCCCCAGCAGAAAAATTCATCAGGTTTTTGTATTCCTCAGTTAGGTCGGCAAAGGTTAAGTTGGGAGGCGCACCACAGCCACCTATTGGGAAAGAAAACATGGAGAAATAGGGGTATCAGCTACACAAAGTTGTTTTAAAACATATGGTGTATGTATAAATAAAATTTACAAGCAAAACTGACACTAAAAGGGAAGGACTGAAGGATTCAATGAGTCCTGCAGGCTTTCAATGGCAGAAATTCCCAGACTATCCATAACTCCCGTGTTGGAACCACGGTGTACCTGCACACTGAGGAGGAGGGAGGCTCCAGTTGCCAGAGTCGGTGCAGTAAATTGATGCCTCTCCCAAGAGGCTGTAGCCAGGGTCGCAGCTATAGTTTACAACCATCCCAGTAGTGAAAACTTCCAAGTCCTGACTGTTGTGGTTTCCTTTGTCAATATTTGGGGGTGGAGGGCATTGCAGCACTGGAGAGAGAGGACAAAACAGAATGAAAAAGGGCACGGACAGGGTAACACAGGAGAAGGATACATGCACAAAGCCACCAAAGTGAACACAGCTCCTGCACATGCTTAACCCCATGGGTGACACTGGACGTGCAGTTCCCTGCCTCTCCACACCAGTCCGGTGGATTGGCAGCTTTGCCTGCTCCAGGATCAGCCGAGCAGGGGACAGATGCTCAGCTGGGCATGGGGAGCCGCAGCGGTAGCCAGTCCCACCTGCACAGCGTGGGTACGGGAGGCTCCAGTTCCCCGAGGCCGTGCACCAGACTGAGGGGTCTCCGAGGAGGGAGAAGCCGGGCTGGCAGCTGTAGCTCACGGCCATGCCACTGGTGAAGTTTGCCCCAGGCTCCGCGCTGTGCGTGGCGTGGGCGATGGTGGGAGGTGGAGGACACGGCAGCACTAATAAGGCAGGAGCAGAGGACAGAGTTTTAGTGATTTTGCCTGACGGAGGAGCACATGTAACACAACATAACACTATTGCACCTGCAGCAGCACGAGTGAGGCAGAGAGCATGAGCTCAGGGCCCCTCCAGCACAAGGGTACCCCTAAACATCCCCTGTAACTTGATGCCCCTATTCCCCCCAGCTCTCTGCTTGTTTGATTGCAGACAGGGACCCTTCCCTTGAAATCAGATGGCCCCTGGCCACGGGCTGTCCAGCCCTGGGTTTCCCAAAGACTGCCAGGACTCCAGAGCAGAGTGCCAAAGCTGTGCCAAGAGCAGCCATGCCTGTGCTCACCTGGCTCACAGGTGGGGACGGCTGGAGCCCAGTGGCCATCGAGCTGGCACTCAGACTCATGGCTGCCCTGCAGCACATAGCCTGGGTGACAATGAAAGGTGACATTGGCCCCGGGATGGTACACAGCTCTCTGTCCTTCAGCCACACCTCCATCCTGGATGTCAGGGCTTGTGCAGTTGATCACTGGAAGTGAAAAGCAGCAGAGCATGGGCTGGGGAAGTGGCTGCCAGAGCTGGGGGCTCCCCCTTTGGTTTTGTGAGGTTAAAATTCAAGGAAGCTGCACGACCACTATGGTCTCCCTTTTCTCTATAAATAAAGCATTTACAGCTCACCTTCACAGCGGGGGTAAGGGCTGCTCCAGGTTCCATTGACCGTACAGTATAGAGTTGTTTTTCCAGTAAGAGAATATCCAGGGTCACAGCTGTAATTTACAGACTTTCCGGGAGTAAACACTTCCACATCCTCCCCATCGTGCTGGCCGTGGTCAATCACCATTGGGGAGGGACACAGCCACCCTACAGGGAAGGAAATCTTCACTGAGAACAGGATGGGCTTTGGGGTTTTCTGGACCTCAGGGCCCCTCCAGCACAAGGATGGCACCAAGCATCATCCTCCTAAACCCCTGTGTGCTCCTAAGCATCCTCCTTCTAAACCTGTGTGCTCCTAAGCATCCTTCTAAACCCCTGTGTGCTCCTAAACATCCTCCTTCTAAACCCCCATGTGCCCCTAAGCATCCTCCTAAACCCCCGTGTGCCCACGCTCACCTGGCTCACAGGTAGGGACAGCAGGTGCCCAGCGGCCGTTGGGCTGGCACTTGGCTTCACGATTGCCCCGCAGCACATAGCCCGGGTGGCACTGGAAGGTGACATTGGCCCCGGGATGGTACACAGTGCTCTGTCCTCCAGCCACTTCTCCATCCTGGATGTTGGGGCTTGTGCAGGTGATCTCTGGAAGTGGGAAGAGGCAGAGCATGGGCTGGGGAAGCCCTCTTTGGTTTTGTGAGGTCAAAATCCAGTGAAGGCTGTGAGAGCACGGTGGTCTCGCTTTTCACTGTGGGTAACAGCATTTACAGCTCACCTTCACAGCGGGGGTAAGGGATGCTCCAGGTTCCAGATGTCAAACAAGAAACTGTTGTTTTCCCAGTAAGGACATACCCTGGATCACAGTAGTACTTCACTGATACTCCAGGGATGAACTCTTTTACTTGCTTGCTGTCATGCTGGCCGTTTTTGATATTTGGAGGGGAAGGGCACTGCAGCACTACAAGGAGGGGAAAAGCCATGACTGATGGAGAGCAGGTACCACAAACACCCACTGTAGGGCAAGGCAGCCTTTTACCTTCTTTCTTTCCCATTAACTTTTCCCACCTAGCTAGGGCTGTCCCTGTTTGAATTATGTTTCCATCCCATCCTCAGTTATCTTCCAGCCTTCATGCTTTTTGAGCTTATTGACATCAAGAACAATCATTTAATCTGTGGCTTGCTCTGCCCTTTCCGTAGTTGTGAGCAGGATCAGACACCAGCCTGGCTCACCATCCCTTTGTGGATTCATGTGAAGAGATGAAAGCCCCACACAACAAGGGTCTGAACAGGGATGGTGAAGATGTGAGGACAGATCTGTGCCAGCCGTACTCACACAGTGGTTCAGAAGAAATCAGCTATCACCCACCACCTCATTTACACTTACTCTTTTCACAGATGGGGACAGGAGGGTCCCACGTGCCCCCGAATTGGCACCGAGACTCTTGAGAGCCCTTCAAGGCAAAACCAAAATCACATTCAAAGACAACGGTATCTGCAAATCTGTACGTGGTCTCCAGCCCTGTTGTTCTTCCGTTGTCGATCTCTGGTCTTTTGCAGCCGGTTGCTGGAAGGGAAGAGCACGAGGCACTGCTGGGGACATGAAGCCCATCTTGGGTGTGGATGGACACTGAGCAGGTCCTGTACCTGCTGCTGCACCTTGACATCACTGTCATGGGCATGTCAACATCATTGACTTTTATTCTTACACAAAATATCATTATTCAACTGCTCCTGAGAGTCTGTCCCTAGTGGGGGACAGAAAGGGAAATCCAGAGAAGCAGATGGAGCTGCTCCTGCCTGGGGGACCTTTGCTCTTTGCCTCTCACTGGAGATTCGGTTTGCAGCAATTAGACTGGGATTCAAGGAGGAAGAAAGAGCGCAGGGAAAGATAAAAGAAGGTCACACAAACACACCTTCACATCGGGGCCGGGGCCGGCTCCAGGTGCCCCTGGCAGTGCAGCTGATGGAGCCGTTCCCGATGAGGGAGTAGCCATCACTGCAGGAGTACTGCACAGTCGAGCCCGGGACGTGGATGTCCGAGGGCTGGCCACTGTGCTTCCCGTTGGCAATGCCTGGAGGGGGAGGACACTTCACCTCTGCGAAGGAGAAGGAAAAGTAGATCAGAAATACGGGCAGGGCAAGAAAAAAAACCCGTAAAAATCCAACATTCGTAATCCAAATGAGGAAGACAATTAATTCCATTAACCCCTTTGAATAAATATCTGTCATGTTAGCTGTTGTCCTGTCAGTGGGTGCAGCCCCCCAGCGCAGCCATGGTCACTCCTCCTGCCACTCACAGCCAAACCCAGCCGCAGGGATGGCCGCCCATCACTGCAGAGCCCTACCTGCACACCGTGGTGGTGGCCCACTCCACACGCCATGCTCCCCATCTGAAGTGCTGCAGACGATGGAGGGCTCTCCTGCCAGTGAGTGGCCAGAATCACAGGTGTAAGTGACCACATCCGCATAGGAGAAGGTGTCCCTCAAGTGCCTGTTGTGTGTCCCGTGGGGAATATCTGGAGGTGGTTCGCAGGCAATACCTGTGGGCAATCACAAGGTGGCTTTTAGCATCAGTGCTGCAGCAGCGCCCAGGGTCTGGCAGGACACACACAGGGAGGGAGCTGACAGGGATGAACCCATCTTAGCAGTGATGCTGTCTGGGTACAATGACCCAGATTATCCAGAAACAATCCTTGTATGGAAAAAAAAAATCACATGTGGGAAGGAAACCCTGCACCCTCCTGTGAGTCATTTCCTTGCTGCCCATATCTGGAGGCAGTGGGACAATTCTTACTTCCTTTTCCATGACCATTGGTGACACATTCAGAGAGAGACTGGCCACACCATTCCTACACATGACCAGTGAGAAATACTTACCCCAGTAACAGAGAGTTTAAAATAATAATGGTTTTCCCAATTTAGACCAGGGTAAATAAAAGACCTTTGGAAACATTTTCAGAAGTGTCCAAACAAAAAACATAATTAAAAGAAACATGAATGATTTTACACATATAGTGACTTGAGAAATCTTTTGCAATAAAATCTTTGCCTTGAAAGATGTGCCACTGTCTCTTGCAAGCCATCTCCAAGGACCTTTTGTTGTGGCCTACTTACTCTGGCAGACAGGAGCATCTCCACTCCACGAGACACGTGTGCCTGAGACCTCGCACGTTCTCTGAGAGCCTCCAACCAACTTGTACCTGGGGTCACACAGAAGGATTTCTTAAATTACATTTAAGGGACTTGAGATTTCTTTACAACCTTTGTAAGTGGCAGCAAGACTTCTGACTTGGGAAGTAGGTTCCTTCATGTAAAGCTGAAAATCTGTCACGAGCCTCACCCTTTGTCACAGGTGTAATTAACTTTGGACTCGAAGAGGAGGTCTGTCAGGACAACAGCTCTGCCATTCTCTGGATCCTCTGGGTTAGGACATTGCTTCCCTGGAAGGGAACATCAGCCACCGTTACCCCTCTGCTGCTCACTCATCCCAGCCAGGGATGTTGACACAGAGAGCGGACCAGGTAAAGTGAAGAAAGCCCTAAAGCCAAAGAAATGTGAAAATCCAGCCAAGTGTGACATTTTAGGTTTTTCAGCATTTGCAGGACGTACTTTTACAGAACTCCAGCACTGCAGACCACGTCTGATTCTTGAGACATGTGATGGTCGGCAGGATCCCCAGGTGCTGGGCGTACCCAGGGTGGCACACGTACTCCACCGTCCTCCCCACGGGAAAGGTGGCCTGGTTCCTGTATGGCTCCTTCAGCTCAGCAAATGCCAGACTGGGAGGTGCACTGCAGCCAGCTACCAATAAAGATAAGGCAGCCCAGGTGTTAAAGGAGTCAAGAAAAGGCAGATTTGGGAGAGCAGGGGGAAGGTTAACATCCAGAGCACTGGTTGAACACTTGCCCTGCTCGCAGACTGGCACGGGTGGCTCCCAGGTGCTACTTAGTTGGCATTGCACCACTCTGTGGCCACGTAGAACATAGCCTGGCTCACACTCAAAAGTGATGGTGTCCTTGTGTGCGTAGGCAGCCCTAGGAGGCACTATTCTCCCATTCGGGATCTGCGGGACAGGACATCTCGCCTCTGGAAAAGAAGTGTGGGTCCTCAAAAGAGGCACTCAGGCAGTGTGCAGAGCTGTGCAGCTGCAAAGCCACTTAGGGTTGCAACCCCTTTTAAGGCACAAGTCTGAAAACAATTTGCCATAGATGATGCACTGCCCATGTCCAATGGTGTCAAACATTGAGGGAGAGACCCAAGCTGAAAGGCTGGGGATGCTGGGGGCAGTGGGGTGGTCCTCCAGCCTCCCCCCTGCGCCTGGCCTCAGCTGTACAAACTGCCTGTGCAAATAAATCCTGCCCTAGCAGGCACCGGGCAGGGAGTGTGAACATCTGGATGCTTCCCAGCCTTCCCAAATATGTAGCAGCAGGGCTGGGAGGATTGCACCCGAGTATTTATTAAGCCTTATGAAGACCGGCTGAGGGAACTGGGGTTATTGAGCCTGGAGAAGAGGAGACTGAGAGGAGACCTTATTGCCCTCTACAACTACCTAAAAGGAGGTTGTAGTGAGGCTGGTGTTGGTCTCTTCTCCCAAATTGCTGATGACAGGACGAGAGGAAATGGCCTGAAGTTCCGTCAGGGGAAGTTTAGGTTGGATATTAGGAAGAAGTTCTTTACTGAGAGGGTGGTTGGGCACTGGAATGGGCTGCCCAGGGAGGTGGTGGAGTCACCGTCCCTGGGCGTGTTCAAAAAACGGGTTGATGAGGCACTTGAGGCCATGGCCTGATGGTCTAATGGTTAGGAATATGATGGGATAAAGGTTGGACTTGATGACCCTGGAGGTCCCTTCCAACCAGAATGATTCTGTGATTCTAAGATTCTATTTGCAGGTGCATAGACAGCCCTACCTCCGCAGTGCGGCGGGGGGCCGCTCCAGACGCCGTTCTTCCCATCCCGGGTGGTGCAGTGGATGGAGGGCTCTCCATGCAGTGGGTACCCACGGTCACAGGTGTATATTATGGTTGTGCCATAGTGGAATTCATCCACCAGCTTGCCCGTGTGCTTCCCGTTGGGAATGTCCGGGGGAGGCTCGCAAGGGATACCTGCAGAGGTGCAGAACATGGCTTCTAAATTCAACAGCATCAACAAAGGACTTGAAATCCCTCAGTCTGCAGGGCATAAATGCTTGTCCTGGGGATAAAGGAGCTGCAATGAAGTGACCTTCTAGGTGAGGCTTTGTAGGCAACCAGATCCCATCTCCCTGGCCAGCAATTTCTATGAGTTAGAAGTCAGACCAGTAAGACAAACCCCTATGGAGGAAACATCTACATGCTTTATCTTTCCTATTGTTTAAGAAATAAAAAAGCAAATATTTATTTTGCATTGTGCAAAGTCCTGATTTTTCAGCCACACACAGTGCAAAGGCACACACAGGCAGCAATCCGCATGTCACCTTGGGTTAATATGTACCAGGAGGATCTGTAAAATGCTTTAAAATCCCAGAAGGTACCAGTAAATGTTTCTTTCTTCATATGAAACTGTCAGCTAACCAGCCACACTACTTAATCAGCAGAGGATCACCCTGGTGCAGTTGTTGAGGTGCAGCACAGCAGCTCATTATCACATCCCAGGTATCTGTGCTTGTGGTTTGGGACTTGGAGATTGAAGTTCTGGCCCTCCCACAGTGCCCTGCCTCTCCTTAGGGTTGTGCCTCGCCGTCTCTGTGTCTATCATCAACAGCCCTTAAGCTGCTGACATTCTTTTCCCTCCCTCTCTTACAATGAGGTTGTGATGTTAGGTGGAGACAGGATCCCCAAGTACTTCTGAAAATGCTCTAGCTGAGACATTGCTTTCTCTGATCCATGAAGCTTTGAGATCTTGTACCATTTCCCAGAACATTTGCTTACGACATCAAAACCTTCTCATATTTTTCATGCCCACAGAGCAGAGAAATTCCCTGTGAAAGCTCTGATTGGAAAGATTTGGCAGTCTCTGCTGGAAAACACATACCAGATCCATGCAAAACCCCCAGAGCTGTAAGCTACTTACGCTGACAAGTGGGAACGTCACCACTCCATGCTACACGTCCACCAGAAATCTCACACCGTCTGCTGGATTGCCCAATTAACCTGTGCCTGGTGTTGAAAGGATTGAACATTCACTCCAAGGCATTTCCATGTGAGTTCCTACCTCCTCCTAATCACCTCGGGTGGTGTGATCAGCCCTCTGGGCTGTGCCCCTTAAGGAGAAGTTCTCTTCCTTGCATTGCCTAACCAATTTCACAGTCTATACATATATACATAAGCTAGGGAACACCTTATGTGTTACATGGGTAGAGAACTCTGTATAAATTCTGTATAGAATCCATTTATCGGGAGTGAATGAATAGGAGAGAAAGAGGGAGACTTACCTAATAAATCTCTCCTTGCTGCTTAAGCAGTAGCCAAAAGCAGGACTTACCCTTCTTCACAGCTGTAGACCACTGTTGACCCAAACAGCAGATCTGTTAGGGAACTAATTTTCCCATTCACAGGTTCACCGGGATGATTGCACGTTTTCCCTGGGGGAGAGAAAAACCTCATTTTAGGCTCCTCTCTGTCTATACCACGGCACAACAGATGCAGCTATTACTCCAGTAATCTGTCCACATTTCCAGTTACCCTCAAACGGGGTTTCAAAATGCATAGTTACATGGCTTTACTAGTCACATAGTATTTGAACAGCAGAATACAGTTAAGATTTTTGCAGCATGGACAGAACCCAGCACCTATTCCTTCTTGAACAATGGACACCAAATCAAGGAGCTATTCACTTTTACAGAACTCGGGTGCTTCTGACCACATTCCGCTCTCAAGGCATGTAATAGTGGGTGACACTCCTGGCTGTTTAGCATATCCAGGTTGGCAAGTGTATTGCACAGTCTTCCCAACAGAAAAATCAACCTCAGTTTTATGCTCCTCTTTGAGCTCGGCAAAGGGTAATCTTGTAGGAGCACCACAACCACCTATTGAGAAAGAAAACAGATGTGAGAATCAGGCAGGACAGGCATGCTGGGGACAAGAACACTGCTATGAGGAAAGGTGTTCAGTTTGCCTTGCAGAATGGTTTGTTTTGGTTAATAGAGCCATTATTAAACAAACATATTCTCCCAAAGGATTCCAGAGGATCAGGTTCTTATTCCCAGGGTACACTTAAATCTTCTACTCACTGTTTAATCACGTTTCTTTAATGGTGTTAGGGGACATAAAATAGTGGTGTACCCCAAGGCAGCTGTATCATGATTTACCTCCCCGTACAGGCCTGTTTGAGACCTGCTGGTCCTGGAGCAGCCTTTTGCAGATGGGAGCAGGAGGGTGCCAGCTGCCATCCTCCTGGCAGAAGATCTCAGCGCTGCCTTGCAGGCTGTAACCTTTGTGGCACTGAAACGTCACCGTTTGCCCAGGGGCAGAGATGAGCCCGTGACCATTAACTTGCCTTCCATCCTCTATATCTGGGTTTATGCAGACAGTCACTGGAAATGGCAATGTGCAGAAGGGATGTGCAAAAAGGAGTGAGAACAAAACAAGACAAAAAGCCTGTTAATATTGCAACAACAAAATCTATGTGACATCTGCATAGGCCTCCCCAGAGCCACACTGTGAGCTTCTCCAAACCCAGACACACCTTCACA
>VZRW01009519.1:127482-145032 GCA_013398125.1 Aegotheles bennettii | reverse complement strand
CTGAGGGGACCCGTGAGGGTCTGAGTGGAGCCTTGCAGCCCTGAGGGGACCCGTGAGGCCCTGAGTGGAGCCTTGAGGGGACCCGTGAGGCACTGAGGGGACCCGTGAGGCCCCTCAGAGCCCCCGCCCAGGGCTTGCGTGTCCGGGCTGGCGCGGTGCTGGAAGCTGCTGAATTCGGCTTTTCCTTGTTTTTAGTTTAAAAAGTTTGGGTTTAGCGCCTCCCTGCTCCTGTGGGCCTTGAGGGGCCGGGGGTGTGTGCAGGGTCCTGTGCCTGTCTTGGCAAGGGAGGGATGAAGAGAGGGAGGCCCGGGCCCTGTGCGTTGTAGGTTGGAAGTGGGAGCCCCTGTGGGGCTGGGAAAGGGCTGTGACCCCCTCTAATTCTTTTATATAAATTCATCCCGGGTCAAAGTGCCACCACCAGACAGAGCAGCGAGCCGTGATTTCAACTCAGGTGTGGTGTAGGCTCCTGGTCAAAGCAAGTTGTCTCTGGGACCTTCAAGGGAGAGGCTTTTATTCCTCCCCTCACCTCCTCCTCGAGGGGGGAGAGGTTGTCAGTGTGCAGGACAATCCCAGGGATGAATTGTTCTTTAACTCCTAACTTGAAAATCTTGACTTCAGGATGTTCCCTTTGAACTCTCCCCATTTGTTTTTCAGTTTGTTGCTGATGGTATCTTCAAAGCTGAGCTCAATGAGTTCCTGACTCGTGAACTGGCTGAAGATGGATACTCTGGAGTAGAAGTCCGGGTCACTCCAACCAGGACTGAGATTATCATCCTTGCCACCAGGTAACTGGGGTGCTGCTGCTGACTGACAGCTGCTGCTCGAGGCTGTGAGGGATCCTGCTGTAGAATGAAGCTTAAAGTGGTAAATATTCACAGAAACTGCTTGAGAAGGAGGTCTTGAAGTGATCTTTAGTGATACAGCAGTGTTATAATCCCTGAGTTGAGTTATGTGCTCAGTCTGGGAGGTCTTTGGGGTGGTTACAGACTCACACAAAGACACTGTATTATTTTTTTTCCCCAGAACTCAGAATGTCCTGGGTGAGAAGGGGCGCCGCATCCGGGAGCTGACGGCTGTCGTGCAGAAGAGGTTTGGCTTCCCTGAGGGAAGCGTTGAGGTAAAACTCAGTTAAAACAGCAGTGAGTGGGTTGTGCACTTTGTGTTGGCTTTTTGCACTGTCTGGATGGTGTCAGCTGAAGGATGGTGTGACTTGAAGATGATTTGGGGCACGTTTTACCTATTCTTGCACTGAAATACAAACTGTGATATTTTAAGTGCTGTCACTTTGGTTGTTTTCTCTGATACCTCAAGAAGGATGCAGATAAAACTTTGTAAACTTACCTAAATGTTTTGTAGTGAATGTAGAGGTGAGAAGCTCCTCTAAGGGCATCATGTTTGGTATTCATTTGTTACCATCACTCTTACCAAATGCATAATGCTTCTGCCCTTATAGAAGCTGTTTTGCTGCAGATTTTGGAGTGATGCTGTAATGAAATAGACAGTAAAATGACACACGAGTCATTTCTGGTCATTTAATGTTTGAAATCTGGTGCCCTTACTAGTTGTTTCCTCTAAAACAAATTAGGTGAGGGGGGGAAATGCATGGTCTGGGGTGGTGCTCACATTTCTTCCTGCTCAGCCAGCGCTGCTGGATCACATTATACACTGAAGGCTGCTGATTATCTTCAGCAAATGCTTAAACAGGCTGAATGGCACAAACGCAGAGTTGTCAGCTCTAGGAATATCATGTGTGTGGTTTTGAATCTCTGCTTCTGAAGTCTCAGGCTTTGGCCTCTTGGAGATGTTGGATTCAACACACCTCACTCTCCCAGCTTCTAAAAATCAAACCTTTTCATGTTGTAAAAAACCTTTTACGTGTTGTAAAAACTCCATCTCAAGCGAAGTTCTTGGAACTGTCTGGATACCTCTCATGTTTTGGGGCTGTTTGAAGCAGCAGCTCTTTGAGGCTGCACCATGGATGTTTTGATAGTCTCCTGACTTTCAGTGGAGTGTTATTGGTGTGTCTCAGCTCTGGCAGGAGTCAGAGGCAAGTCACCAAAGCAATTAAAGGAGTTTTTTGTCTGAGGAAAGAGCTTCTGCGTGTCTGTGTGGAAGGACTGACTGAACTGGGAGTAGAGGATGGGGCACAGAGTAATACGTAGCTCCTGTGTTCTGTTAAATTAAAAATACCTTGAAACACAGCCCTATTTCTGAGTTTACTGCTTTTCCTTTGTAGCTCTATGCCGAGAAGGTGGCCACCAGAGGTCTGTGTGCAATCGCTCAGGCAGAGTCCCTGCGGTACAAGCTCCTGGGAGGTTTAGCAGTGCGTCGGTGAGTAGAGCAGGTTTAATGTGGTGGCATGGTGAGGAGGTGTGGGATTCAAGAAAGCTCCTTGCTAACTTGTCTTTAGTTTAAGAAATTAACCTAATGGTGTTGTTCTGGGAGAGGGCAGGTCGTATTTTTGGTAATTCTACCATTTCAGGAATAAAAGTTGAAGTCCTACAAGTTGTCTGACCGGTGTGTGTGTATCTTAGAATCATAGAATCATTCATAGAATCATTATGGTTGGAAGGGACCTCCAGGGTCATCAAGTCCAACCTTTATCCCATCAGATTCCTAACCATTAGACCATCAGACCATGGCCTCAAGTGCCTCATCAACCTGTTTTTTGAACCCCCCCAGGGACGGTGACTCCACCACCTCCCTGGGCAGCCCATTCCAGTGCCCAACCACCCTCTCAGGAAAGAACTTCTTGCCTTTATTTCTCTGTGAATAAATGGGTGGAGGAGTGAAACACAATTTCAGGCCTTTTGGCTGAATTGTGGTTCAGGTGACAGTGGCTTTCTCAGATCCCTTCAGTGATGATAAGATGACGAGTCAGAAGCAGGTGGCTCTTGTTGTGGTGCCTCTGTGGTGCCACGTTCTGTGGTGCCATGTGTGGTCCTTCAGCAGGAGCATCCTGTCCTCACTGAATGACTTAAAGGCTTTAGTCTGAGAAGGGATGGGAGCTGTGCTGCTGACATGGGTGTGTTGGCCACTTGTCAGCTGTGGAGCTGCTTCTGTGTCACAAAGAATGTGCTTGTCACTGCTCCCACAACCTTACAAGGACCATAACTCACCAGAGTTTTCTTAGGCTGAGTTTGACACCGTGGTGTGAAGATTTTTTGCTGCTTTGTGTAACAACAGCAGAGCTCTGGTTGCACAGGTTTTTACAAACCAAAGTTGAAGTGGTGCAATGCCTCCATGGAGCCACGTGGATTTGGCAGTGGGAGTGAAGCTGTGGCTGCTCTCTCCCTGCAGAGCCTGCTATGGTGTCCTCCGCTTCATCATGGAGAGCGGTGCCAAGGGTTGTGAAGTGGTTGTGTCTGGCAAACTCCGAGGTCAGCGTGCCAAGTCCATGAAGTTCGTGGATGGTTTGATGATCCACAGTGGAGATCCAGTGAATTACTACGTCGACACAGCCGTGCGTCACGTCCTCCTCCGGCAGGGTGAGTGCCTGGGATGCAGATCCCTTTGCAGCTCTGTTGGTTCCTTCTCTCGGTGCTTCAGAGCCAGAAGATCTCTGCTCCTGCTGTCCTTCGCCTGCAGGTTGGAGGCTTCCCTCTGTCACCTGCGGGCTGGTAACTTGCATGATTTTGATGCACCACTGATCTCACAGAGTGGTTCAGTTGTGCTACCACAAGTTGTTCTGACTCTGAAAATGTTGTTTTCATAGAATCCCAGGCTGGTTTGGGTTGGAAGGGACCTCAAAGCTCATCCAGTCCCAACCCTCTGCCATGGGCAGGGACACCTCCCACCACACCACGGTGCTCCAAGCCCCAGCCAACCTGGCCTTCAACACTGCCAGGCAGGGGCAGCCACAGCTGCTCTGGGCACCCTGGGCCAGGCTTTCACCACCCTCACACCAAACAATTTCTTCCTCACATCCCATCTCAGATCTCCCCTCTGGCAGTTGGAACCCGTTCCCCGTCATCCCATCACTCCCTGCCCTTTCTTGTGCTTTTGCAGCAGAGCTCTCACTGTGGAGTTCACAAGTTGTGTTTGAAGTAGAACTTGATTTGCATTTGTGTTATGTGAATGAGAAATGGAGAAGGGGCTTTCAGCAGACAACAGAACTTGGTGTAGCCATCCTAGGTCCCCTTTTCTAGTGGTGGGGGTTGACTGTTTCCAGTTGAGAATGTGGCATTAGATTTCCCAGATGTTTCTCTGTGTCCTGTGGCCTCTTGAGTTTGGTAGCAAAACCAGTTACAAACAAAACACATCTTGACTGAGCTTAAGAGCTGCTGGCAGTTCGGATTCTGGCTTTCTTGGCTCCTGGGGTTTGGCAGACAGGACACAGGTGCTACAAGACCCACAAAAAAGCAAATATCAGACAGTTTTGCCCCATGGCTGTCCCCCTGCGTGTCTTCCCAGCTAAACCCACCAAGCCTGCCCACACTTGTCCTTCCCCCTGGTAAAACACAAATAATTTCTGTATCTTAATTGTTTTTGAGTTACTTAATTGCAGAACACCTGGTGTAGGGATATGAGCATAGACAAAGCCATTCACCACCTTCCCTTCAGTGACGATACGATGATGAGTCAGAAGGGATGTCCTCGTGTCGTGGCAGCCTGCTCAGTGCCACGTTCTGTGGTGCTGTGCCAAGGCTGCCATGGGCGGGATGTCCTCACTGGATGATTTAGAGGCATTTGTCTGAGAAGGGATGCAATAAAAGCAGTGCAGTTTCCTTGGAGAGGGAGATGAACTGTCCCAGGAAGGACAGGGTTTAAAAACCACAGCATGACTTGAGGATGTAGCACGTCTTCATCATGGTCCCAGGCTGCAGCTAGCAAAGGCAGTGAATTGGATAAACTGGTTGATTTAAATTTGCAGTCATTAGATTTTTAAGCTGTAGCATGTTTGTGTTAATTGGCTCCAGTCTTCAGTGTTGTCAGGAAGTGGTTTTGGTGCAGAAAGTGTATTTTGTAACCTTGGGGCTTGTCCCTACAGAATGTGTGCTTGAGATTCTGTGTCCAATAAGCATGTCTTGTGGTGTTCTCTCACTCTTCACAGGAGTACTGGGAATCAAAGTAAAGATCATGTTGCCTTGGGACCCAAGTGGAAAGATTGGCCCCAAAAAGCCTTTGCCAGACCACGTCAGCATTGTGGAACCCAAAGAAGAGATCTTGCCCACCACCCCCATTTCAGAGCAGAAAGGTGGCAAACCAGAACAGCCAGCAATGCCTCAGCCAGTCCCCACTGCCTGAGAGGTGAGTGCCTGTGAATGGTGGGAGGTCACCTTGGTGAGGATCCATGTGGGACAGGTGTCATCCAGAAAGCTGTGTGGTTGCTGGAATACTGGGAAACAAAGCTGCTGCATTGTACATGGTGCTTGGGTTTTGAGTATTGCCCTGGATGAAGGGGGCATGGTTTGAGGCACACTGGAATCCAGCTGAGCACACCCTTCAGTGAGGATGAGATGACGAGTCTGAAAGGGAGTATCCATGTCCCAAGTGTCCTGTTCCATGTTGTGTTTTACAATATGGATTTAGGGGCCTTGGGGCACAATTTGAGTGACTTAGAGGCATTTGTCTGAGAAGGGTTCAGTGCCTTGGATGTGTTCTCACTGTGCCACCTGCCACCAGTGTGCAGTTGTATGTATTCCTCATACACCACCCCTTCCCATGGGATCCAGTTTGGGATAGACTTAGAAGCCAGTGACGCTGAGCACAATGTGTAGGCTGGTTTTGTAAATAAATAATCAAGGTTTAAGGTCCTGTCTCCCTGAATGAGTAGCTTCTAAGACAGAAATTGATAGCTTGAAGTATTCCGAGATCTGCTCTGGGTTGTTTCCAAGGAATCTTGACTAGCAAGACCTGCTCCTGTGGGGAAAAGGGTCATCATTGGCTAAAATGCAAAAACTGAAGAGGTGCTGTTAAATTTGAAGGCTTGGAGCCTGCTTTTGTTCAGTGTTTTGTGTAGGAGAATGGTTATGGGAAACGGTTTGCCACCATCTCACTCGGTGTTTTGTTTTTTGTTGTAGGGTTTGTAACATCTGCAACCAGAAGCTTGACTGTCCTGAAAACATCTCTTAATAAAATCCCAAAAGACAGTGTTTTGTGGAGCTGCTTTTTATTTGTTTTGGCAAGATGTATTCCAGGAAAGCCTTGCTCTCTCTCACCTTTGGTGTGGAAGAAATTCTGTTGTGTTTCTTCCAGCTTGTGTTGACACTTTTGGAGTCGGCTTGCCAGGTCCAGATCTAAACCAAGTGGGGACAAAATGCTGATTTCTGGGGAGAGCTGGAGCAGCAATCAGGCATTTGGGAGGGTTGGGAATGACACTCCATGAACTGGAGTAGTACTGGTAACTCCTCAGTAACGAGGGGGAAAGGGTTCAGACTAAAAGAGGGTGGATTTAGATGGGATTTGAGGAAGAAATGAAGGTGGTGAGACCCTGGCAGAGGTCACCTAGAGAAGCTGTGGGAGGTTTCCAGAAGAGGGAGTGCTTTTAGCCATGTCCAAAGCAGTTGCAGTAGTTTATACCTTTCTGGCCTCAACTGAAGTATTATTGTATTCTACTAAATGCTTTTTTCACCCCTGTACATCCATTTTCCTTGTCACTGCAAAGATGTTCACTGTGTGACCTTCAGGGTTCTAGAACTTAAAGGAACATTACAGCTCTTGTTAGGGCCTGGTAAAGGGTGAGACAAACCTCTGAGTAGGTATTTACACGTGAATTGGAGGAGAAAGCACCTTCTGTCCTAAGCTTTGAGGTGGAAATGCGTTTAAAGTGGTTGAGGAAAAAAACCTTGTCTTCCTTTGAGTAGACAGTCCCTTAATTAGTCCCTTTTAATAAACAGCTTTAATGAGCTTCAGGATAAAGTAGGTGGATCCTGAAGTTGGTAGTAGATAAGAAGGCTGCTTATGCTATTGAGGTGCAGGGTCTGTAGGCAGGGGTGGGTTTTTCACTCGTGTTCTGTTGCTGTATGAATTGGTTTTGACGCTGTTCTTGCCTGCTGAGGTCAAGCTGAAGCCCTGCAGCTGGAGCAGTGAGGCTGAACATTGGGTTACATCTCAGGCAGAGATCCCAGTTCTGTCAGCTCTTTTCTCAGTGTTCTTCAAAATCTTGTACAATAATGGGAAGAGACTGTTCTGCACGTCACAAGAGATCATATTGTGTGTAGGGACAAGGCTTTGTTGTGTTCAGATTCTGAGAAATTCTGAACCTGTTTTGTTGCAGTAATGAGAACAGTACAAATCTGCAAAATCTGTTGCTTAGAAATGGCCTTTACATCCAGATTCCCATTTTCAGGAGGCTTCTCTGCAGGAGCCAGGCAGGCAGCACAGGAACTGGAATTCCAGACTGTGTCAGGAACTGGTCTGTCTGCTGGCATGCGTGGATGTGTGAGCCTCAGCCTTCCTGTTCCCAGCTTCTCTGGCAGACCTGGACACAGCCTGGCAGGGTGCTGGTGGAGTCTGTCAGAACCAGATGTGCCTCCTCAGGGTGTCAAAGCGAGCCTGCTTCCAGGGTTCTGCACATCTTTCAGATTTAAAAAAAGTTACTACATGTGAAGTGTTAGACTAAGCAATACCAATGTGATTTTTTTTAATTCAGATTTGAATATGGAAAAAAAAATCAGAAAATAAAAAGGTGACAGACCACTTCCAAAGCTGGAAGGCCTGAAGCAGTAGAAGGGTCACACACATTCTAAATTCTTATCCCAATATGCTAGAGGATGCTGGGCTAGAAATGTCTCCTGCAGTCCTCCAGTGAGGGCTGGCTTTCCTGGAGATCACTCAGGTTTTGGTTTAAAGCCCTCCAGGCTGGTCCATCAGCCTGTTAATTCCACAGTGCTGATCACTGGTAGAACCAAGAGATGTTTAGTTGTCCATGTGTAAGATTGAGATGTGCAAGCAGTGTGTTTAAGAGCAGTATTGCTGTACCTGTCTTGCTAGATCCATCATGTGAG
This sequence comes from Aegotheles bennettii, assembly GCA_013398125.1. NCBI lineage: Eukaryota > Metazoa > Chordata > Aves > Caprimulgiformes > Aegothelidae > Aegotheles > Aegotheles bennettii. The sequence goes on along the minus strand of VZRW01009519.1, from coordinate 137,083 downwards.
AGGTTGAGGAGAACATCAAGGATTATTGCTCTGGAGAGACCTCACCTGCAGTGCTGTGTCCTGCTCTGGAGTTCTCGGCACAGGAAAGACGTGGAGGTGTGGGAGCAAGTCCAGAGGAGGCCATGAAGATGATCAGAGGGCTGGATGGATGGATCAGAGGGCTGGAGCTCTGGGGCCAGGCTGAGAGAGTTGGGGGTGTTCAGCCTGGAGAAGAGAAGGCACCGGGGAGACCTTGGAGCACCTTCCAGTGCCTGAAGGGGCTCCAGGAAAGCTGGAGAGGGACTGGTGCCAAGGGCAGGGAGTGATGGGACCAGGGGCAACGGGTTCCAAGTGCCAGAGGGGAGATGGAGATGGGATGTGAGGGAGAAATTGTTTGGTGTGAGGGTGGTGAGAGCCTGGCCCAGGGTGCCCAGAGATGCGGGAGGTGCCCCATCTGTGGAAACACTCAAGGTCTGGTTGGACAGGGCTCTGAGCAATCTGATCTGGTTGCAGTTGTCCCTGCTCACTGCAGGGGGGTTGGACTGGATGGGCTTTAAAGGTCCTTCCCCACCCAAACCATTCTGTGATTATCCCTTAATGGTTAAGGTTTGTACACATGAACTGAACACCTTTCTCGTGTGCATTGGGAGGATACCATCACCTTGAGCTGTTTGAAGAAACTGCTAAAGCAGAAGTGGTGGCCTCATTTAGTCCCTGTGTCTTCAGGGTGCTGCCCTCCCTGGGATGAAAAACATGAGTATTTAAGGCCACTTGTCAGATGAGCTGGAGATAGGATGAGCTCAGGAGCTCTGGAAAGCTTTTAACTTCCTTGCAACATTGCTGTTGGAGATGGTGATGTTCCTGGGCTGCTGTGGTTACTGCTGGAGGTGGCTTCTGTAGTTTTATGCAGTGAAAGACTGATCCAACCAGCACGTGGTGCTTTTTCAGTCTGTGCGGAGCTCCAGATGGATGTGTGTTCCTGCCCATCCCAGACATGTGCTGTTTTGGCACAGGGAAAATGGGACATGTCTGTGCTTGTGACTGAGTAGCAGAAGGCTGCATGCTTGAATGGACACCAGGTCAATCCCTTTCCAGCAGTGGAAGGACCCGGGCCAGCAGGGTCTGATGCTGCTGCATTTTCCAGCAGTGGAAGGCATGTTACAGGCACAGCGATGGTGCAGGTTCATAGAATCCCAGAATGGTTTGGGTTGGGAGGGACCTTATAGCTCATCCAGTGCCACCCCCTGCCATGGGCAGGGACACGTCCCAGCAGACCAGATGCCACCCCCTGCCATCCAACCTGGCCTTCAACACTGCCAGGGAGGGGCAGCCACAGCTTCTCTGGGCACCCTGGGCCAGGCTCTCACCACCCTCACACCAAACAATTTCTCCCTCCCATCCCATCTCCATCTCCCCTCTGGCAGTTGGAACCCGTTGCCCCTCGTCCCATCACTGCCTGCCCTTGGCACCAGTCCCTCTCCAGCTTTCCTGGAGCCCCTTCAGGCACTGGAAGCTGCTTTAAGGTTCTTGCAGTTCTTTTCCCTCTTCTATTTCCCTTGATCCGATCTTAGATAGCAAAGCTTTGGGTTGTAGGGTCAGGAAGGCCAACTCTCTGTGGCTGTCAGCTCACTTTTTATTCCTGTGCTGCGTATTTGGACATCAGGAAAAACTTTTTCACTGTCAGGGTGATTGGGTGTTGGAATGGGTTGCCCAGGGAGGTGGTGGAGTCACCATCCCTGGAGGTGTTCAAGAGGCATCTGGATGTGGCGCTGGGTGCTGTGGGTGAGTGGGGATGGAGGTGGGGGTTGGACTGGGTGAGCTTGAAGGGCTCTTCCAACCTTGATGATACAATAATTTAAACAGCTGTTTGCTGCTCTGTTCCATGCCAGGGCAGTGGGTCTTGTGAAGCATCCAAGGTGCTGCATACTTGCAGTTTCAGGGGAAAAAATGAAAAGTGAAAAGTCTCTTTGCCATGAAAAGATGTCATGGGAATTCATCTGTTGTGTATAAAGCCTAATTTTTGTCCATAATTGGATTTAAGGATGGCAAGGAACCTCTCCAAGCAATTTTAAGTGTGTTTTGTCTCCACCCAAACCATGCGAGTGACTGTGGCTGCCAGAGGTTCATTGAAAAAAGTTTTATTGCAAAATTATACAACTGTCACTGTGTGGTAAGAGAACAAATAAAAGCCATCAGACGCCTGCATCCACATGATGCAAATTATTCACAATATCCCACAGTGTGGTCTGGCCTTGCCCCCACCCCTTTACCCACCCCCCATCCTCCATAACGTGCTACAGCATGTGGGTTCCTTCTGGATTGCCTCCTACCTCCCGACACAGTGGGGAAAGCACCTGGGAATATGAGCTGGGAAGAGGCTTAAGGACAGGAATCTCCCATTGGGGCTGGCTTGGATAGGTATTTTCCTTGGATAGGAATTGAGCTTTTTCTCTGTAAACCTTGCAAACCTGGAGAAGGCACCATCAGGTCAACGTTGGGGATGCAAGCTGCTGTGTTTTTGCCTGTAGGAAACTCCTAGTAAGACTTCGTGGTTGTAGCTTAATAAATAAGTGGAAATAGTCCTGTGTGTGGCCTGAGAAAATGCAGTACTGGGCTTCTGTGTAGCAACCTGACAGCAAGCAGGTTGGCAGGGGAATGAAAACAAAGAAAAGCAACGCAGTGCCTGCCCCTGCTGATTCCATCCCTGCTTAGACTGGGATGCACAGATTCCTCTTGCTTCAATAACCCTGTCCTTACTTGCTTTGGGATGTCTCTCAGTGCATAGCAAGGTTTATCTGACACATGCTGCTTCAGTTGCTTCTTTAAATAGCATAAGCCTGATGGTATCCCTTAAGGAGGAGAAGATAGGAATGGCCTCGAAGTCTAGGCTGGAGCAGGCTGTGAAACTTGCTGATGATCAGACATAAATAAGAGTATAACTATAAATACGTTTGTTTTTCAGCGTGGCCTTATCCAGGTCAGCCAACGAGGGAGCTAAAGTATCACGGAGGAGAGGAGCTTCAGAAAAGGGTCACTAGGAAGTCAGGTAATGGCAGCTTTAAAGCTTTGTATTTAAACAAGAAAGTGGAAGTGAACCTGACCCACCTCCCTGTGAGAAGCCAGGAATCCCTTGGCCTGCTACAGGAGCTGACAGGTACCAGCCCTGGTCGTAACTGGGAGAACCTCTGCTGCCTCTTTCCCAACCCTACGTGCTGATGCAGAAGCACTAAGAGAAGTGAAGTTTCCCTCTTTGCCTCATGAAGGATGTTTTAATTCTAGATGTTGGCTCAAAAGCCCCCTTCCTCATCCCTGGAAGAGTGGAGTACAGCCTTTTCTGTCATGCAAGGGACCTCAGGTTTCTCTTTCTAGAAGCCCATCTGCTCTTTGGCCTCTCTTGACACCCCTAAGCCACTTCCTTCTCCGTGGTTGAGCAAAGCTGTGCTTGGCTTTGCAGGGAGTGTTGTAGCTAAGGAGGTGATGACCTGCTGTGGTTGAAGCATCTAACAGTCATCCAGAGCAGGGTTAGGCAGACAGAAGGGCACAACTCCCATCTCCATTCTTACATGCTCTCAAAGTCCTGCTCTGCTCCCAGGGCCATAGAGGGGCTGGACCCTTTGTGCTCTGTTACCACTGAAGGCAGGAGAGAAGCAAGGAACAGCTGTGAAGCAAGCAGAGCAGCTCTGCTGTGGTGCTGCATAGCATCAGAGATGGGAAAGTAAGTGGCAGAGCTGTGCAGAAGCATTAGAGGTGGAAAGGTGGAGGGTTTGTGCCTTTGCAGGGCTGATGGTAGCAGCGCGGTACTTTAGCAGGAGACTTAAGTGCAGGGAGGAGCCAAGGCATCAGCCTGAACATCTCAGCTGAGGCTGCTGGTAGCTGAGACCAGTGCATGCCAGTTCCCTTCCACTCCTGGTGACCCTCTTGTGCCAGGCTCCCCTGTTCCTCTCTGGAGGCGGGTTTGTGCAATAAGTATTCTGGGGTGAGGTAAAGTGTATGCTGGTTTCTCATCACAATGCACCCTGGTCTGAATAGCACCCATAGTTCGAGAAGGATACAAAATAAGTGTTTCCCCTTTTTTGAAATCCCCCCACTAAAAAAACACACAAACCAAAGCTCTGGAGAAAAAAAAAACCCAACCAAACAAACCTAACTACAACTCATCACGCATCTTGTCCCCTTTGGGCCTGACGAGCCTGCCGATGAAGAGAATGGAGTTGGTTTTAGTGTCCTTAATCATGAAGATGAAGGGATGGTCAGCATAGAAGAGCTTGGGGTTCCTCATCTCCTCTCGGCCATAGATGTCAGCATCGTAGGGGTTCCCATCTGTATCCCATTCAAGAGCAGCAGCGTGGAAGACGTTGGACAGGTAAAGGTCTTTCTTGCCAGAGATCTTTGACAAGTCAGCCTTGGTTTTGTCAATGGCTTCTGTCAGGCCCAGATCAGCCAAGTGTTTCTAGGAAGAGAAAAGAGGTCAGAAACCCTCCCAGAGATGACACAGAGCGATCCTTTCCAGCCATGGTTAGACTAGTTGCTGGAAAAAGGATGACAGGCACGGATAACCCATCATCCAACTGTCCTCTCTCCCACCCCCAAAGAACTCTAAAGCCCAATTGTTTTCTTGAAGGACCTCCTTTACCTGAAGGTCATGGCTGACTTCCAGGACGACTTTAGGCAGTGAGATGGCCACTGATCTCTTCTTCATCTTGCCAGCCCAGGTCTTTAGCTGCTCCCTGTTCAGCAGTTTCTCAACCCTCTCCAGAGGCTCCACATGGTTTGGCATGATAAAAATCATGCTGGAGAGCTTGTGAGCAAGTGGCATCTCTACCACCTGGAGCTTCTCTGCCTCATCGTCGTAGTAATTGTAGAAACCTTGAAATCAGAAGCAGGAAATGGTGAGATGTGGAGCAGAGGCAAAGCTACCCACAAACCTTGTTGTGAATTCACCCTGGACTTTCCCTGACCAGCAAGGGAAGTCGAGTCTGAACGGCTTTGGGAACTGGCCCAGCATTGACTGGAGTTGGCAACAACTCAAAACTGCAGCTCTCATTTGCATGATGGGCTCGGGTTTACTCCTAACAGCCAAGCACCAGATAGTAAACATGGACCCTCTCCATTCACAGAGAGATTGAATCAGCAGAACCAGCACCCCCCGCTTTGTTCTCTCTCACTTGTTGCCCGTGAAGCCAAACAATCTTGGAAGCACTCAGTGAAAAACGGAGCAGTGGCGACCACAACTCCGGTTGGTCTCCACGTGGGGCAGGAGGTTTGCAACGTACCTGTGCGATGCATCATGGGAACTCCCACGGTGTAGGAACGGGTCACCATGAAGCCACGGTTGTCCACCATCTTATGGTGAAACTTCTCATCCCAGTGAGCTACAGGAGAGAGAAATTCAGCTTGTAAGAAAAGGGAATGGGTAGTAATTTCATACACAGCTCCTAAGGACCTAGGATTTGTTCACCTTCCCATTTGGGCTCCCATGCATTGGCTCAGGCTAAGTTTGGGAAACTTATGTCAAGAATTGAAGATAGAACTTACGCTTGAAGAACATGGCGTTGACAATGAGGGCTCCATCAGTTTTCTCAACATCTTTCGTGACCTCTGGGAGTTTCCCATCCGTGGTCTGGGCTGCCCACTCGTTGATGGATTTCAGGGCGCTCCTCTTGTCTCGGAAGTTGATCTTGGAGTGCTCGTAGTTGTAGTGTTTCTTGCTGTTCTTCACAAAGTCATCGGCGAAGTTGATGGAGGCGGGGCCGTACAAGCGGTTCCCGATCTTCCAGGTGACATTGCGGGCCGTGCTGTTGCTGACCTCGTTCAGGAGCTCTGACAACCCACTGTGCACGTACTCATCGTTCAGTTTGTCTGCACTGAGCACTGCCTTGGCTTGGGAGGCTGTTGTGGCCTTGCCCCCGAGGGACACGAGGCCGAGGGAAGAGGCCACAACCACGGGGGACAGCAGGATGTTCTCCATGTTCTTGTCTTTGGCCATGGCATGGTAGAGGTTGAAGGCCAGTGTCGTGCTGCGGTCAGCCAGTGTTGTTGCCTTGTCACTCAGTTTCCTGTCCTCCGAGGGCACGGCGGCAGCCAGGCCGCAGAGAGCCACCACCAGAATCATCCACATGGCTTCAGCAGCACCCAACACCTCTGAGGACCTGCTGGACAAGGAGATCAACGGTCAGCATGATTCAAGCCCTTCATAGAATCATAGAATCATTATGGTTGGAAGGGACCTCCAGGGTCATCAAGTCCAACCTTTATCCCATCATATCCCTAACCATTAGACCATCAGACCATGGCCTCAAGTGCCTCATCAACCCGTTTTTTGAACACCCCCAGGGACAGGGACTCCACCACCTCCCTGGGCAGCCCATTCCAGTGCCCAACCACCCTCTCAGGAAAGAACTTCTTCCTAATCTCCAACCTAAACTTCCCCTGATGGAACTTGAGGCCATTTCCTCTCGTCCTGTCATCAGCAACTGGGGAGAAGAGATCAACACCAGCCTCATTACAACCTCCCTTTAGGTAGTTGTAGAGGGCAATAAGGTCTCCTCTCAGTCTCCTCTTCTCCAGGCATTCAGAGTGCCCAGAAGCTCTTCCAGTGAAACCCACTCAAACCAGTGATAAGCAGAGCATCTGCATCAACACATCACTTGAGGTTCAACCATCACTTGGGTCTTTTCCTGAGAAACCACTGATCTTCAGTACTCCAGGCTGCACTCTGGCATGAGGAGCCTGTGCATTTTGAATGAAAGCTTAATTTTTAAACAATTTTACTATATTAATACAGATGTTCATGTACATTAAAAGATCTAAGGAAGGGCCAGGGAGTGAAAGCAACAGATATTTCTGTCCCCCAAGTAGCAGGTCAAACCTCTGCCCTGGTCAGGAAAAGCTAAAAGTGGGATTTTCCTGCTGCCCAAGGGCCATGTGGCACAGTGCTGCCCGTCCATCTAGGGGCTATCACGGTCAGTGTACAGGGATTGTCCTCTCTGGGACCTCTGCTCAACACCCAGATGCTCAGCTTTCTAGACACTAGATGGAGCACATGAGCTTCCACCAAGCTAAGTCAGAGAGGCCCCTTGAGAAGAGCCAACGCTGTCTGGTCAGCTCTGTCTGACTTAATTTTGCCTGTACAGCCCTGTCAGGGAAGTGCTGGGGCAGAGGGAAGTGATGGACCTCTCCTCTCAGGCTGAGAGAGTTCAGCCTGGAGAAGGGGGGACCTTAGAGCACCTTCTAGTACCTGAAGGGGCTCCAGGAAAGCTGGAGAGGGACTGGTGCCAAGGGCAGGGAGTGATGGGACGAGGGGCAACGAGGAGGAGACGGAGATGGGATGTGAGGAAGAAATTGTTTGGTGTGAGGGTGGTGAGAGCCTGGCCCAGGGTGCCCAGAGAAGCTGTGGCTGCCCCTGCCTGGCAGTGTTGAAGGCCAGGTTGGATGGGTCTTGGAGCAACCTGGTGTGGTGGGAGGTGTCCCTGCCCATGGCAGGGGGTTGGGACTGGATGAGCTTTAAGGTCCCTTCCAACCCAAACCGTTCTGTGATTCCATGATTCTCCGAGTTCCCTCAGCAGAGCCCCTTCCCAATATGTTCATGCATTAGGTAGATGCCCCTCATCACAACATAGGTGACCACATTTCCAGCGAGGGCTCTGAGCCTTTAGCTTTGATAATTCTGCAGACTGATGCTGTGCCTGGAAACTCTTTGGAGCTCATCTCTCCTGCCTCTGAGGCTAGAACCTGTCCCCAGACCTTCCCTCCCTCCTGACTTCAGAGCAAGCTTTCCTGGTGGCACATCCCCAGGGCTTAAATTCCACCTTCACACCCAAAACCAGAGCTTCTCCTCGACAGGCTGCATCATGCCCAAAGCTACAATGGAGTTGCATTCCTTGGTCCTCTCCTCCCACCCTGCTCCTGGCCAGCCTCAGCAGCTGCTCCTTGTGTGTGGAGACAAGGAAGGGCTGCAACAGGGCAGCTCCAGGGTTAAAGCGAGCGGAGCAGGAAGCGAAGGGCCCGCTGGGATTACCCATGGAAGGAAGCACGCACAGAGCCCGGAGCGAAGGGAGTGCAGAGAATGCGCAGTTGCATGGAGGGGACCTTTTGCCAGAGTGGGAATTACGTAGCCTCGGAGAGGGAGGCAGTTTGGATCCTAAAATCCTCTTGGGAGCAAGCCTTCTGTTGAAAGGAAGAGCCATCCCGATGGCCACCTAAGAACAAGGACTTCTGGCCACCTAGGAGGTGCAACAGTCTCAAAACTGCCCTTGACACCCTTTTAAGGCACAGACAGCATCGGGTGCAGCAAACATTGAAACCCTGAGGGTTTTCCTTTGGATTTTTTTCTTCCCTTTTATTTCTAAAGATACCTTGGAACTCTTTCATAGTGAGGTCAACGTTTGCCTTTTTCATTCTGAAAGAAAACAGATACATGGAGTAGTTCTCTCGCGAGCCCACGCCGCTTACATCCTCAGCTTAAAACAAGTTCATTACTCCAGGGACTGGCAAGAAATTTGGGCCAGGAGCACCAGGGCAAGATGGAGAAATTTTGCCCATTCTTGGATTACGGCTGAGATTATCCATGAATCCATAACCCAGGGTGAAAATAGAGGGAATGCAGGGGGGGAATGCGCAGCCATTGCCGTCCTCTCCTGGGGTGGGACAGCCCAGCTCTGCGAGGGGACGCCCAGTGCCAACGTGGCATCCTGCAGACCTTCTCGGGGGGCTTTCCTGGCAGGATTTGGAGGTGCCATCGGCCACGTTAGCCAGCCAGAGACACGGACCCCCCCTCTCCAGAGGCACACACCCCTTCCAGGACTGCATCTCTCCCCCTGAGACAAAGCAGCAGGACGGAGGCACGCAAGCAAAAGGCCATCTCCATGTCATCAGAGGGAGGTGACACTTTGTTAAGGCAGGCAGGAGGACAGGGTTAGTCAGTGTTGTCCACGGCAGTGAGAGCTCTTCCTCCTGCAGCTGGGCTGGTGCCCAGGGTCCCGGAGGCTCCCAAGCTGGGCAGGAGCAGGGGCTGGAGACTTTGTCCAACCAGGGCTGCTCCACTCAGACCAAGCTGGTGCTTCCCGTATCCCTCTCTTGCTCTTTATTTCACCCCCTGAAACTTTCTCCTGGCTGCAAAACCAGGGTGAAGCTTTGCTGCAAACCCTCTCTAAGTGAACTGGAGGGAGCTGTGTTGGGGGATCTTTTAATACCTTTTCTCCAAAAACAGCCAGTTTGTGGGACACTCTTCCACATACTCCAACCTTACCTTCCACATACCCCAACTTTCCATGTACCCCAACCTTCCACATACCCAAACCTAACCTTCCACATACCCCAACCTTCCGTGTACCCCAAACTTATACATACCCCAACCTTCCACATACCCCAACCTTCCATGTACCCCAACCTTATCTTCCACATATCCCAACCTTATCTTCCACATACCCCAACCTTATCTTCCACATACTCCAACCTTACACATACCCCAACCTTATCTTCCACATACTCCAACCTTACACATACCCCAACCTTTCACATACCCCAACCTTCCACATACCCCAACCTTATCTTCCACATACCCCAACCTTATCTTCCACATACCCCAACCTTCCACATACCCCAACCCTACCTTCCACATACC
>VZRW01009519.1:111104-127305 GCA_013398125.1 Aegotheles bennettii | reverse complement strand
TGCAAATCCCTTTCCTCCACGCAAATCCCTTTCGCCCCCTGCAGTACCTCCCCCATCCCAACTTCCCTGCCCCATGGGGCCAGGCAGGATCCTAAAAGAACCCCCGGCTCGCTGCAATCTCAGCTTGGGCGCATCCCTGCCTGGATGCCGGTGGTCCTCCCCCCCCTTACCTGCGATGGGGCTTTGCTCGGCTCCCCTGCGCACCCCGCCGTCCCGCCGAGGGGGTATATAAGGGGCCAGGGAGAAACTTCTGGAAAGTTGGGAAAAAACCTCTTAAAAACGCTCGGGGAGGGAGAGGAAGGGGAGGATCCGATCGAGCTCTCCCGGCCACCCGCCAATGGCAGGGAGCGGCTGCAGCGAGGGGGGGTCCGGCGGGGCTGGGGGGACGCCCTGGTCCCTCCTTCTGCCGGCACCACCGCAGCTGCCTCTGCCACCACCACCCCTCCCCCGGGCCCTAGAGCAGGGCTAGGGGAACCTTTCCTACCCCAAAACGCTGCTTTGGCATTTCCACGGGGCTCTGACCCATCTGATTTCCCTCCCTTCCTGGCACCTCTGGAGGCTGGGTGGTTGTTGGTGCATGAGGAGGTGATTTCATAGAATCATTTGGTTGGAAAAGACCTTTGAGATCATCCAGTCCAACCATTAACCCAGCACTGCCAAGGCCACCACTGACCCATGGCCCTCAGCACCACATCTACACGGCTTTGAGATCCCTCCAAGGATGGGGACTCCACCACCACCCTGGGCAGCCTGACAGCCCTTTGGGGAAGGGATTGTTCCTCAGATCCAATCTATCCAATCTATTTATTTATTTTTTTCTTGGGTGTCATCTTCCATGAAGTCAGGGGTGTTGCAAAGGGCTTCAGCTACAACTGGAGCAGTCACAGGCAGTGAATGTTTAACATCTGCCCCTGGTTCAAGCCACATCTTGCCACCTATTAATAGAACAAGAGGAAATGACCTCGAGTTGTGCTGGAGGAGGTTTAGATTGGATATTACGCCAAATTTCTTCACCACAAGGGCTGTCAGTGCCTGGCCCAGGCTGCCCAGGGCAGTGGTGGAGTCCCCATCCCTGGAGGTATCTCAAAGCTGTGTAGATGTGGTGCTGAGGGCCATGGGTTAGTGGTGGCCTTGGCAGTGCAGGGTTAATGGTTGGACTTGATGATCCTAATGGCCTTTTCCAACCAAAACAATTCTATGATTCAAAGATCCAGAATGCCCCCCTGGGTTTGATGATACCCAAGAGAACCTGCATTCACTCTGCAGGGACCTGATGGCCAAGTTCCAGGCAGCTGGAGAACTTCCTCATATTGCTGCATCCCATAGTGACTGGTTTTCCATCCATCTCCCAACTCTGCTAACACCCCCTCTTTTTCTCCTACAGCTGGGTCATTGGAGTGGGAAACCTCTTACCCACCACATCTTCCAAACCTCTTACCCATCACATCTTCTGAACCTCTTACCCATCACATCTTCCAAACCTCTTACCCATCACATCTTCCAATCCTCTTACCCATCACATCTTCTGAACCTCTTACCCATCACATCTTCTGAACCTCTTACCCATCACATCTCCCATGCTTCCATATCTCCCCCTGCACTGTAGGTGTGCAATGAGCAGGTTGGTTGGGGTCTGTTCTTCATTGTAGCATGACACCATGGCCAAATCCTCATGTCTGTCAAACTTACACAGTTCAGAAAGGCATCATGGCAGCAAATCACAGCCTTGAAGTCATGTTGGAGGGGTTAAATGCTCACGCTGCCCCGTGCTGGACTGCCTGGCTGAGAGTGATTGCAGCAAAGTATGTGCCCTGGAGAAGTTTGTGCACTGAGTCATGAGGATTGAAAGCCTCTGAGTTTCACCCCTGTCATATTTTAAGCCAGCATGGGATATTTTTAATGGCAATCTGGGATATAGTGATATTTTAGGTACCACCTAGTAATTAAACACCATCCTTGTTGATGGTTACCACGTTAGCAGCAGGATGCTGCAACATTGGGTTGTTTAACTGATGGCTATGTCTTCCCTTGCTTCTAATCACCACGTAATTTCATTCCCCCCTCCCCTGTTAATGCTGGCTTTGGCTCTGCAAGTTTCTCTGCTTCTCTCAGAAGACAGAGCTCTCAACAGGTTGCTACCTGATGTTGCTATAGTAGAAAACAACACCTGATTTAGTCTTCTGGCTTTGAATATTCTGCCCTCAGACCTGGGTTGTTGGCTTGTGAGCATCTCAGCTTTCCACTTGTCCATTTCCCTGCACAGCATCAGCCCACTGATTCTAGAAGACAGCATCAAAGTGGCATTTTTCTTTGGTGTAAGCTGCTTGTATGATGCCATGTGAGTAGCTACTCCTCACCCTTAGTGAGGGGAGGTCTCTGAGCTCATGCTGTGTGCAATTTTCCACCAGCTGCAGTAAGTCAGCTCCCCAGCTTTGTGTGGTTTATTTAATATTTATTTTTTTTTTCTTTTTCAGTGGTGTGTATGGAGAAAGAAAAACCTGGACAAAACACATTTCCAGCTGACATCTTCCCTGGGGATTCTGCATTCAAGCAGGTACCTTACACTGCAGTCTTTAATGATAATCATAGAATCATAGAATCATTATGGTTGGAAGGGACCTCCAGGGTCATCAAGTCCAACCTTTATCCCATCATATTCCTAACTATTAGACCATGAATGTGCCTAGATGGTCCTACTGGCTTCACAGCAGTGATGTTCAGAGATCAGCTTCCTTCTGGGAGGGATTCAGTGGGAAAAAGAGGTTAAGAATACCCTGAGCATCAGGTTTTTGTGTACCTGAGTGTATATTTGAGCAGTTTTCTTGGCTTTGTGTCTGCATAAATGATCAGAATGTGGCCCCGGGGTTTTTATAGCACAATCTTTGCTTTATTACTACATTGCCATAGCAAAAAATGAATTTGCTGATAGCAAACAATCAATGCACAGATGAAAAATTACTGGTCTGTACCAGCAGTGTGTACGAGCTGAGAAATGAGGAAAGCTTCTTTAAACTTCCAGTGCCAGCTCTGAATTGCTCCACCTTCTGTGTAATTACTTCCCATGTAAGATTGTTTTTTTCTTCCTAGTGAAATTTAAAATAAACTCTAAAACTTTTCATCTCCATCTCTTTCGATGCCTCCCTGCACCAAACTCCTTTGACACAAGCGCCAGGCTCTGTGCTTCAGTCCTTTTGAATGGCTTTGCCTCAATAACTGGAATTTAGAGCTGAATAAAAATAGTTCTTTGTGGTCAAGGGCAGGCAGATATTTCAATTTTTTGTGTGATTTTTGAATGTATATTCCAACCTATCCCTGCTAGCTGCCACACACTACTAATTCATGCCCCCACACAACACAATTCCAGGGTGAAAATCCTAGGAATTGGGCTGATCTGCATTGCAGGGGGAGATTTCTGTTGCCACCGAGTGATTTCCAAGCATGATGGGACTTGGAATCCGCTCTGGCCGGCGCTCCCTGCCCCCACAGTGCCACGTAGGAGATCCTACAGCAGCAGGATGGGGGGGAGAGGACCGGGAAGGGGGAGCGACGCTGGGAGTTGCCTTCTTCCGTCTTCTCTGCTCCTTTAATGAGAGGGCCCAGCTGCCAAAAGGCACATCCACTTCTCCAGCACAACTCCTCCCCTCCAACCACCCAGCTTTCAAACACACTTATGTGTAGGGCAAAACTTGCATTTCTTTTGTTGTGAGTTATTTCAGGCAGGGTTCTGCTCCCTGGGGAGCCTTTGGATTTAGAGGTCTGTGGATCTACTGAGCTTTAATTCAAAAAAAACCCCAGCCAGTCTGTGCTCAGGGTCTGATCTTACACACTCCAGCAAACCAAATGGATATTTGCGGGCTGTTGTCTCAGTGCCTGGGTGTGGGGGAGCTGCTGTGGTGGAGGACACTGAAATCCAACTGGTACTGGGAGTTCTACACCCAGCTCTGCGGTGAACAGCCCATGCCCAGCTGCAGAACATCTGGACTGGTGCTGTCGTGGTTGTTTGGCTTTAAACCAGCATTACTAATTTGCTTGATTATATATTAAAGGAGCTCTTTATTTAAAGAAAAGCAAACTAAAGCAAATGCTGCAGGCTCTTGGGCCAGAACTTTTAAAATATAAACTCTGGCAGCTTTGCACGTTCACCCTTTCCTGCAGGCTACAGTGACCCAGGAGACTGACCCTTGTTTTCCTGTATCAGTGACAGAGTCTGTCATCTTCTAAGCTGCCAGGAAGCAGTGCTGGGGCAGGATTTCTGCTTTCCAGGATCAAGCGTGGTCTGTAGCAAGGATAGCAATGAAGGCAATGTGTAGAGTGGAAATGCTCTTAATCCCTTCTTGTAACTCTCAGCTTTAATAGGTCAGAGGATTAAAGCTGTCCACCAGATCCCACAGTTGAGAGCATGGAATTAGGTAGAAACTAGTGAGAGATCATTTTAAAACACATCCCAGGCAGTCCTTTTTCAGGCAGTTGCATCTGCAGGAGGCAGATGGGATCTAATCTAAAAGGATTAGACCAATTAGACTAATTAGTTCCAGAAGTAGATGCTAATGGGGATGTAGGCTGAACATCACTAATCCAGCAGGTCTGGGTGCTAGGGAGACACGAGTTCAATGGACCACAGGCAAGCTGGAATCAGCTGCTTGCCCTAAAGGTGCTTGCTTCTTCCATGGTCACTGGTGGAGCAGAACTAGACAAACCATGTTGGCTTAGTAGGACATTCTGTACGTCCTTACGAGCCTCAGAATTTATGAGCCTCACCCCTGGGTAACAGCTCTGGGGTTTCTCTGTGCTGCAGATGAGGAAGGAGCCAGCATGGTTCTAACACTGAAGAGCAGCAGAGAAGCAGTCCTGGTGCTGAGCATCTCTTGGAGGGAGCACAGCACATGGCAGGATTAGGTCTTGGAGGATTAAGAACCATGGGACCTGCAAAGATCATGGTGGGGGCAGCAAGGGTGATGCTGATCCTTTTTGCAGTCTCCACCTTGAATGTATCTAGTCTTCCCACCGAGGATGTGACAAGCTTGGAAAACTCCCTGATACAGTCAGATTCCCAAATTTGCACATCCCTGTTGTGTCCCCCACTCTGGTGACAGAGTTATCTCACCTGCCTGTAAGGGTGAGGCAGAGGCAGCACTGATGTGACTGCTCCTCTGCTTCTGCACCGCTTCTGCTTGCATCTGCTGGGCATCATTTTCTTACCTGATGGATGAAGAAGGTGAGCCAGCTTTAAAGAAACCCTTCCTAGGTCTGCTCAGACCTTCTCAAATCAGACCTTCTGCTCAGACCTTCTCAAACAAAATCTCAAATCTTCAACCCTCCTTGGACCATGTCTCAATTCCAGGAGCAGCGTTGTCACTGGTTCATCTGGGATTCCTGAGGAACTTGCACGTGTCTCAGTTTCATCTGTCAAATCTGTCCCCAAACTAGAGCTGGACTGAGCCTGGAAGGAGCCGTGGCTGATGGAGGGATTCAGACTGAGCTTATCTCCCAGAGCCACGCGAGGAGTCATGGGAGCTCGTGGCAACCAGTATGTGTCCAGGCTCAGGAGAGTTCCCAGTAGCACCCCAGCACTGTGGCTTCATCTCTAGGCAAACCAAACGTGTTGGGTGAGCTCGCCTGGTTCTCTGGGTGCCCTCATGCAAAGGCTTTGGGGCAACCCTGTTTCATCCTGCAGGATGGCACAGAGGATTTTTTAATTTCTATTTCTCCAGGAATCCTGAGCGAGTCATGAAAATGACATTTGGAATAGAACAATAATAGGGTCTGGTAGAAAAAATGGAGCTCCAACTACCTAAAAGGAGGTTGTAGTGAGGCAGGGGTCGGTCTCTTCTGCCGTGCCCATAGTGAAAGGACGAGAAGAAACGGCCTGAAATTGCAGCAGGGGAGATTCAGCTTGGACATTAGGAAAAATCTTCTCACTGCAACGGTGATTAGATATTGGAATAAATTGCCTAGGGAGGTGGTGGAGTCATGGTCCCTGTAGGTGTTCAAGAGGTGTCCAGATGTGGCGCTGGGTGATGTGGTTTAGTGGTGATGTAGGTAGGCTGTTGGACTGGATGATCTTGAAGGTCTCTTCCAACCTCAATGATTCTATGATTCTATGATTCCACTCAGCTCAAGGGCAAGTTCAGGACTGGTGCTTTAATTTTCCCCTTGCAACATCCTCCTTTGCCACTCTAAACTCATTCCAGCAGCTCAAGGCATCACGGAGTGGTGGCTTTGCAGGCAGCGATGTCTCGGACTTGGTCAGAATCACAGCCCTTTTCCCCCCCCGGCTCACAGCTGTGCCCTGGTCCCTGTTTGGCTGGAGCTGGAAGGGACCAGCTTTGTCTGAATAGACAGCACACAAAGGATGGCAGTGAAGCTGAAAGGCTGAGTGTCCCATGGATCTGTGCCCTGGCCTGTCTGGTCTGCAGCAGTGACAAGTCAAACTCGTGTCTGCTAGCCTGCTGTGCCTGGAGCTGGGGGTGCTGGAAGGTCACAGGGTGGGTTTATATGCCCCAAAGGTGCAAATTCAGCCCCTGCAAAGCACCAGTCAGCTTTTGCTTCTTCAGCAGATGTGATGGAGGAGAAAAAGGAAGAGGAAAAGAGCTGTGATTCCTCTGGAGAGGGGCAAATTCTCCATCCATGGCATCATGCAGGTATGCTGTGATGCATGAGCAAGGCAAGCGAGACCCCAGCTGCAGCTTTCCCACAGGGCACAGAGGAGAGAGACTCCCTTGATCCCAGTTTGTAATCCCCATTTAATACTCCCAGAGAAAAGTTCAAAATCCACAAGGTCTCCTGCCAACACATGGAGGCGGGGGGGGAAATTCCTCTGGTGCTTTGGGGTGGAAAGAATGGCATCTGCATGGCCTCGGCAGAGGTCCAGCATGGGTGACAGCAGGTCAGGTTGTAAATCCCCGTGTCCTGCATCTCCCTGGAACCAGGCTATGGGGTGGGGGAGAGATTCACATGGTGGAAGGACTTGGGACTCTGGGATACCCTCTCCAGGCTGCCTGGATGAGCTGCTGCGGGCCGGCCACGTGCGTTCCTCACCCCCCTCCCTTCTGCCTGGATCAGCTGGATCCAGCCAAACCTTAACCAAAAGAAGAAGAAAGTGGTTGGTTCTGCAGCCACGTCAGCCCCACGGATTCCAGGGCCACCTCCAGGCCAGGCTGTGAGAGCAGGGTGAGACCAGTGCTTCGGGATGCTGTTGCCTCAGTTTCCCCACCGTGAGGAACCTGAGGCAGGCAGTGAGGAACGTGCCATTTCCAGCTTTGGCCCCTTTGTTATAAAATATGAGCAGAGGAGGCCCAGGAATGGGCAGATCAGTCTGCTCAGAGCTGTGTGTGGAGTGGAAGCTGCGAGGGGGGAATCTCTGATGTCTCGTTAAAAGCTGCGTTCCTGTCGCCTGAGACACTCAAGCTCTTCCTTGTCTCTTCCTGGCTCCCTGTTTTCAGGAAGAATATAGGAACGTAAAAGTTTTGAGCTCTCTCCCTCTCCTTTAAATCCAGTTGAAGCTGTCAGGAAGCTGAGAGGAGGCGCAGACCCATGTCCAACCTCCCCCCCCGCCCTTCCCCTGCAGTGCAGCAGCGTTTAGGGCCTTTTCTAAGGAAACTGGGATGTAAAAGGAAACCATTTATTCTGGAGCTGGCTGAGGGAACAGAAACGCCCCTAAAAAACCAACCCTTACTTGGAGAGAGCTCCTCTGCCAGCCAATCTTCTGCTTCCAGCTCAGAGCTGCGCTGGGACGGGCGGTGGGGTGGGTTCAGCGTGTCCATGTGTGTGTGTAGAGGCACACAAGTTGCACAACTCTCTGTCTCACCAACCTCACTGGTGTCTCTCAAAGTGGTTTGGTTGTTGGAAATCAGGCCCCCAACAAGCTGAGCTGCAAAACTCTGCCACTGGTGGTGCCGATGGGATGCAGGTGAGGGCTGAATGCAGGATGGGGCTGGTGGGTTTGCTGCATTGTAGACTTGGGGGTGCTTGATGCAGCAGTTTTAAAGCAGGGAAGGAGGAGGGGAGAGATGAATCTGAGGAAGGACAGGCTGTGCTCGGCACCACCCCCTGCACCGGGCAGTGGTCCAGCAGGAGCAAACAGCATGTACATTGCTCATCGCCCACGTGCTGAGGAGATGTAAGCAAAGGGATGCTTAGGAAGGGGATTGGCAGCCTCTTCATCTTTTCCACTCTTACACAGACAACAGAAAAGCTGCCTGGAGAGATACAACATGAGAAGGGGCTTCAGCATTTCCAGGGTTTAGGGACCACAAGCTCTTGATTGCCCCAACCCTTGAGGCCACGGTCTAATGGTCTAATGATTAGGAATATGATGGGATAAAGGTTGGACTTGATGACCCTGGAGGTCCCTTCCAACCAGAATGATTCTATGATTCTATGATTTTATGATTCTATGGTGACCTTGTTGTGCTAATCTGGTGAGACCAAATCAGTTTGTGTCTATATCTGAGTTGCTGTGTCTTTGCTTGAGATGGCCCAACACACCCACATGGGAGGCAAATGTCAGGTGGATCAGGTCCCTTCACATAGGTCCAACGTCAGTCAGGGAGCGTAACCCTCAAGGTGGTTTGGGATCTATTTGCAAAAGGCAGATCTCCAAGGCAAGGGGACTGAGTGACAGGGGATTGAGCATGACTTGGTGAGAGCAGAGATAAAGCATTTCATAGGATCACAGAATCACAGAATGGTTTGGCTTGGAGGGGACCTTAAAGATAATTTAGTCCCAACCCCCTGCCATGGGCAGGGACACCTTCCACCACACCATGGTGCTCCAAGCCCCATCCAACCTGGCTTTGAGCACTGCCACGGAGGGGCAGCCACAGCTTCTCTGGGCACCCTGGGCCAGGCTCTCACCACCCTCACACCAAACAATTTCTCCCTCCCATCCCATCTCCATCTCCCCTCTGGCACTTGGAACCCGTTGCCCCTGGTCCCATCACTGCCTGCCCTTGGCACCAGTCCCTCTCCAGCTTTCCTGGAGCCCCTTCAGGCACTGGAAGGTGCTCCAAGGTCTCCCCGGTGCCTTCTCTTCTCCAGGCTGAACACCCCCAACTCTCTCAGCCTGGCCCCAGAGCAGAGCTGCTCCAGCCCTCGCAGCATCTCCGTGGCCTCCTCTGGACTCTCTCCAACAGCTCCGTGTCCTTCTGCTGTTGGGGACCCCAGAGGTGGCCCCAGCACTGCAGGGGGGGTCTCACAGAGCGGAGCAGAGGGGCAGAATCCCCCCCTGGCCCTGCTGCTCACGCTCTGGGGATGCAGCCCAGGATCCCGGGGGCTTTCTGGGCTGCCAGCGCCCATGGCCGGCTCATGGGGAGCTTCTCCTCACCCAACACCCCCAAGTCCTCCTTGGGGTTGCTCTCAATCCATTCTCCACCCAGAACTGTATTTGTTCATGGGATTGCCCCAACCCAGGTTCAGGACCTTGAGTGTTTCTTTGCTCTCTGTGTCGTGAGAGTGGTTGAGCTGAAGTGAAAGTTGCCTCATTTAACTTCATTTGACCTTTCCAAGTTTTTTAGTGCATCTTTTAGTGCAACTTTACCACCATTCCTGATGTCATTTTGCAGTCCATGACAGACACAGTGTCACACGTAATGTTTAATACATTTAATGATGTATTTGAGGCCATGGTCTAATGGTTAGGAATATGATGGGATAAAGGTTGGACTTGATGACCCTGGAGGTCCCTTCCAACCATAATGATTCTATGATTCTATATCAAAATCCCATACTATGCTTAGCCTACATACTCCTGCCTGTTTAAAATGTGCCAGCAGAGAACTGCTGTGTGTTTTTTCTCGCTACTGTATAGATATTCAGCAAAAACTTGGCAGGAGAGAGGTGGTGGGCTGGATTTCTGGAAAATTCAAGGAGCCTACATGATGTAACCCTGATGCATTCTTGCAGATGCCTGCTCGTGTACTCTTCAGAAGGGACCTCTAGTATTTTCCTCCAGGTGCCAACGAGCTGTATCCACACATTAAAGCCTTTTCCAGGGTCAGATCTCTGTCCTGCTGCAGTGCCAGGGTTTGTGCCTCTGGTATTGCAAGGCCACATTCATGAGTAAGGAAGAATTATGTTAATTTTAGAAGCAAAACCACTGTTAGGTTTCCATATTCCTTCTTTTGTAACTTGCTGGGATGAACTTTCCTCTATTTCTCATCTTAGAATTAATCACAGCTGCTGCAGTCTTCACTGAAAGCACCAAAAAAACACATCCAGCCATTGCAAATGTTTCTTCTTTACTTCTTCCTTGCAAGTCATCCTCTGGCTGTTGGACACAGCAAGTCCTGCAGGGTTTGAGCTGTGTGTCCTGGCTTTGGCAGATAACTGGGATGGGCTGGAGGGGTTGGAAGTGCCTTTTGGCTGTTCCTACAGTTAAATTATCTATTGTGGGCATTGGCAGCAGTTTGGCCACTGCAGGTAAATATGCCCTGGCCTTTGTCTCTCTCTTAAATCATTGCATAGACTGGAGGTTGTGTTCATCCACAGCAATCTGATGAGGATGTTGTGATGACCCCTGTAGTGTTAACAGAAGTGTTTCATCTAGAAAGGTGGGGGGTTTTTTCCTGGTCTTCCCAAATGGATCTAGAAACTCACAGAAGTGTTTGGTTGTGGGAATAGTCAGGCACTCAGGAGGTGTCTGAGGCTGAGTTGCTGCAGTAAGAATCGCAAATAGTGATCCTGGAGCAGAAAAAGTGCTGTAGCTGATCAATGGGAGATGGCCACAGTGGTGCAGGGCTCAGCATCTGCGAGCTGAGTCACACGAGGGTAGATCTGACTCATCACATGTGAAGAGATGCAGCTGCAGATGTCCAACAATCCTATGAAATTGGGCAAGGCTGAGTGTCCTGGCTTAACAGGTGGGGAAACTGAGGCACGGAGAGCAAGTCTGGGGCAGAACCAGTAGCCAGGCATCCTGCACCATGAGTTCTGTACCAGTTTTACTGGTTTGTGCTGCATTCCCTCTCCAAAAGGACTCTGTGAACTTTACAGGGAGTCACAGAGGCATCTTCTCACTCCCTGGACGGATAATCTGCCTGGAGGACTGGTACCCCGAGATGCTGATCTGCTCTTTGCCAGCTGTACCTAAGCAGGACAGAGCCCCTGTGGTTATACCAGCTCAAGTCTCATCCAACAGAGATGGATCTCATGGCCAGGCAGGTTATATGATCCTCACAGCCACAGAGCAGCCCTCTGTATCCTTGTCTTCTCTCCCTCCTTCTGGTTACTCTGTCATAAACCCCAGGCAGGAACAGGCTCTTGCTTTGTGTTATTGTAACCCATTGCATCATGGGACCATGACTGATGACCCTTCTCCAATGTGGATACCCAATTTTTGTTATTGTAACCCATAGCATCATGGGACCATGACTGATGACCCTTCTCCAATGTGGATACCCAATTTTTGTTATTGTAACCCATAGCATCATGGGACCATGACTGATGACCCTTCTCCAATGTGGATACCCAATTTTTGCTTTACCCACAGTGGGAGGAGATGCACAAACTCCCTCTTTGCACCTCCAGCTACGGGGCGGCCCATTGAACTTGATGACCCTGGTGGTCCCTTCCAACCATAATGATTCTATGATTCTGTGATTCTAGGCAGCAGCATTCATGCTCTTGGCCCAGTGCACAGCAAATGAAACATTTCTTACCTCTCACCCGGGGTCTGACAGGCTGTTTCCAACACTGGAGCAGGCATCAGGGACCGATGAACTCGGTTTCATACACAAGGTCTCTTGTTCAGCATGGGGAAGAGGTGGTTGGGCAAGCGTGGGAGAGGTGGGGTAGGAGGGTTAGATGAATGGGGACCGTTGTTTCACTCCTGATTACCTTCAGGGGGATGCTGGATGTTTACCATCCATAAACGGCCTGGATTCAGTCTTTCAAGACCATTTGCACTTCTGGACCCTGTTGGCTTTGATGACAAGACCTGTACCCCTTGTGATAGCTCCTAGTTTGGTACCCAGGGGGATGGTGTGGTAGAAGGACACATGTGAATCAAAGCCTCCTACTGCTGCCCTCTCTGTTCCTGCATGGATCTGGCTCAGCCCCATCCAGCTGGGATTTATTTCAAGCTCATTTGCTGCCCGAACATAGTGAAGAAGCAGCAAAGAATGCAAGGCAGCTCCTGAGCTTGGAATAGTTCAGGCTGTGAATCAAGGGCTGCAGTTTATTTAAAGGGAAATCCAATCTTAAACTTCCAAGGCCACAGGTATGGGTTGGATACAGTAATACCCAGCTGTGGTTGTTGTTGAGTGCAGTTGCCCATGGCAAAGCTATGTGTTGGACATGCAAAATCATGGAGAAACCGTAATTTGTACGTTGTAGAAATTGTAAATGAGCCAAATTTGCTCCCAGGTGGAGACAGCTGGGAGATCTCCAGATCCAGAATCCCAGTTTCTGTTCAAGCCCGTAAACAGTTCCTGCCCCAGCAGCCTCCTTTGTTGCTGTGTCCATGAGCTGTGACCCACCTAACAAGCTCTGCCTTCATGGTCCTTTTCTAGGAGAACTCCCTGGCATCTCTACAGACCCAACATCCACATGGGGAATCACAGTGGCACAGGAATCTCAGTGAACTCACTTGTGATGAGGAGTTTGCAGAGGAAAATGCAGAACATTTGGTGCCTCCTGTTCACCTTGGCTCAGGAATACCTTCCAACACCACATTTCCAGGTTTGATTTCATATTTTTTTTTTAGGAATCCCCCATGACCATCTCTTTGTCTCCATTTTTAATTCCTGCTTACTTTTATTTTTCAACTTTTAAAGTTCTTTTTAACCCTTTCCTGTTCTCTGTCTGGACACAACAGCAGGAGACAGAGAAAAGCCATTTCTCCATCTCTTCTGTGGACCCTGTGCTTCTGCTTTGAGCATGTGTCTGTGATGGGACCCCTAGTAAAAACTTCCCATGTAGTGACTAGTGGAGCACAGTTAACAGTGAGAGCATGTTGGGCCATGACTTTAACTTTGGTTAACGTATCTAAAGGTCTCAAAATCTTTCATGCACCTAAATTAAATGTGTGGGTCTCTCCCAAGAGACAGGAACATCATGAGATGAATCCAGGTCCTTCTTTGGACCATGGAGGAAGTCTGAGATCAGGTCTCATGTTAGAGGACACATAGACCCTCTTTGTAGGTTTGACCTCCAGCTTGTAGTCCACTACTAGACTGGGTTATGTTTTTCCCCTGTGATGGTGCATCTTGGGATGTCTGAAGTCTGGGATCATTGTACACCTGGAGACAGTCACAAGTGGTGTTCCCCAGGGCTCAGTACTGGGACCAGTTCTCCTTAATATCTTTATCAATGATCTGGATGAGGGGATTGAGTGCACCCTCAGTAAGTTTGCAGATGACACCAAATTGGATGGGAGTGTTGATCTGCCTGAGGGTAGGAAGGCTCTGTAGAGGGACCTGGACATGCGGGATCAATGGGCCAAGGCCAGTTGTATGAGGTTTAATAAGGCCAAGTGCTGGGCCCCAACAACCTCATGCAACGCTCCAGGCTTGGGGAAGAGTGGCTGGAAACTGCCCAGCAGGAAAGGACCTGGGGGTGTTGGTCAACAGTGGCTGAATATGAGCCAGCAGTGTGCCCAGGTGGCCAAGAAGGCCAACAGCATCCTGGCTTGTATCAGCAATGATGTGGCCAGCAGAAGCAGGGCAGGGATTGTCCCCCTGTGCTCAGCACTGGTGAGGCTGCATCTGGAATCCTGGGGTCAGTTCTTGGCCCCTCACGCCAAGAAGGACATTGAGGGGCTGGGGGTGTCCAGAGAAGGGACCAGAGCTGGGGAAGGGCCTGGAGCACAGGGCTGATGGGGAACAGCTGAGGGAGCTGGGGGTGTTCAGCCTGGAGAAGAGGAGGCTCAGGGGGGACCTCATGGCTCTCTGCAACTCCCTGAGAGGAGGTTGGAGGGGGGCGTTGGTCTCTTCTCCCAAGGAACAAGTGATAGGATGAGAGGAAATGGCCTCAAGTTGCCCAAGGGAGGTTTAGGTTGGATATTGGGAACAATTCCTTCCTCAAAGGGCTGTCAGGGCCTGGCCCAGGCTGCCCAGGGCAGTGGTGGAGTCCCCATCTCTGGTGGTGTTTAAAAGGCCTTTAGATGTGGTGCTGAGGGCCATGGTTTAACACTGGACTCAGTAGAGTTGGGTTAATGGTTGGACTCGGTGATATTGAAAGTCTTTTCCAACCTAATTGATTCTTTGATTCTAATCCATATCAGCAGCTATTGAGGAGTGAACATCAAGTGCCAGGGAATGTTTGTGGTGCAGTAAAAATGGAGGCTTGCATGGTGCTGACCTTTCACTTCTTCTGGTGCACACCAGGGGTGGGTGCTGGGCACAGCAAAGCAGTGAGAGGGATGTGATTTCCCCATCCCAGCACCCACCTCACACCAGGTCCGATGGGATTGCTCACCAAAGGGGCTGCCCTATTCCTTCTCCCTTGCCCCTGTTCCACCTTCACTCTTCTTCATCGCATCTTCTCAATGCAAATCCAGGTGTAATCAGCTTGCAAGTCCGTTTGGTGGTGACTTCTCAGTTGTTGCTGGTGTTAGGAAGCACAAACTGATGACTGGGTTGCCTGTATATCTTAAGAGCTGGTGGGTGGGTCTCAATTCTCCTGTGGCATCACCATCACACAATCACCCTGGGAAGTGGGCAGCAGAGTCCAGAGCATTTACAAAGCCAGGACAGAAGCATCTGAATTTCCCCCCATGGAAAAAATTGTTGAGAAGATTTTTGGGTGCCAGAGTTGGCTTTGGTGCTGGGAAGGTTGAGACAGTTGGGGGTGTTCAGCCTGGAGAAGAGAAGGCACCGGGGAGACCTTGGAGCACCTTCCAGTGCCTGAAGGGGCTCCAGGAAAGCTGGAGAGGGACTGGTGCCAAGGGCAGGAGTGATGGAACGAGGTTGGACTTGATGACCCTGGAGGTCCCTTCCAACCATAATGATTCTATGATTCTATGAGGGGGAATGGGTTCCAAGTGCCAGAGGGGAGATGGAGATGGGATGTGAGGGAGAAATTGTTTGGTGTGAGGGTGGTGAGAGCCTGGCCCAGGGTGCCCAGAGAAGCTGTGGCTGCCCCTCCCTGGCAGTGTTGAAGGTCACATTGGATGGGGCTTGGAGCAAGTGGGAGGTGTCACTGCCCATAGCAGGGGGTGGCACTGGATGATCTTTAAGGTCTCTTGCAACCCAAACCTGCCCTGTGATTCTGTGATTCTATGACCCTACACAACTCACGTGGCTTTCAAACAAAACGTTAGGTGCTTCATCAAATCTCCTTTCAATATTGGGGTTATTTGTCTTAGTGCCCAGGGTGGGAAGAGTTACCTGCTAGAAATGGCTCTCTGTTGATGTTGGAGGAGCTGCACAAACCTCCTGGGATGTTACAGGCACAGCTTTGGGAGGAGTGCAGTTGTTGTCCCAAGGCTAACTCCAGGAGATGAAATTCATTGTTCGTTTGGGACAAGTGAAGTCAGAAGGGACAATTTTCTAGCCAAAAGGGAAATCCACAACACTTAATTTGATGGAAACATTTTGTTCCTTCTTTGTTTCACTGTTCTTCTGACGGGCCAAATGCAGCCTCAGGTATCATCTTCAGACAAAGGAAATTAAAACAAATTGAAGACATCAAGACAAACTGCTTAGTTGGTTTCCACCCATTTTTGTCTTCATTTTTCAAACACATCCCAAATTCAGCAATATCTTCAATCACTGTGACAGTGCCTGTCTTGATTAATTAACTATTTAACAATGATTTTCTCCCTAATTCTAGCTAATGGAATAGTTGGATCTGCTGGAGGCAAGTTCAGAAAATGTGGGATGCAAAATGAATCTGCTCTGGGCTCTGCCACAGGGTCACCAGGTACTTTTGACTCTGGAGACTCATCACTATCTCCAGCTTTCCTGATAACAGGTTGAGCCATGGTGTTTGCAGGAAGGTCTGTGGTCACCGTGTGGAAGGGGCTGTGAAGTGACAGATGGGTCACAAGGCATCAGGGTGGGGAGACACCTCAAAAGTCCTGCAGGAGCCATCTTGGGCACCAGGGCTGATGTAGATTTGGTGCAAATAATCATAGAATGGTTTGGGTTGGAAGGGACCTTAATGATCATCCAGTCCCAACCCCCCTACCATGGGCAGGGACACCTCCCACCACACCACGTTGCTCCAAGCCCCATCCAACCTGGCCTTCAACACTGCCAGG
>VZRW01009519.1:97698-108574 GCA_013398125.1 Aegotheles bennettii | reverse complement strand
CCCCCAGGGACGGTGACTCCACCACCTCCCTGGGCAGCCCATTCCAGTGCCCAACCACCCTCCCAGTAAAGAACTTCTTCCTAATCTCCAACCTAAACTTCCTCTGATGGAACTTGAGGCCATTTCCTTGTAAATGCAGCATTGCCTCTGTTGCAGGCTTTGAGCTGGGTTTGTAGGGACCTCTGGCATGGGGTTGGACAGTCCTGCTTTGTCTTAACTTCTCTTGAGCTGCCTGAAGCTTAGCTTTGTCCTTGATTTAATTGTAACTGCATTTTTTTTCATAACCAATTGTCTCTGACTAATTTGTTCTATTTCTTTGTATGGTGTAACCAAAGTTTCACACAGATATTAGGAACAAGCTGTTTATCTGTGCAGAGTGAAATGTTTTTGCCTGTCCTGTATTGGTGTGGGGTGGAAGAGCAGAGGCACCATGTGACAGCAGAGGTCCTGAGCACGGGGATGCAGGATCAGAGGGGCCACAGGCTGCTACAGGAGCCCCTGGAGCTGTCTCTACGGCCACTGGCACCATAAGGGATGTCTATTTTTGAGCCTAGCACAGTAACCAGGCTGGCTGGGACCAGGAGGGAAAAAAAAGGAAGCAAGGATAGAAGCGTGCAGCACATTTCACAAGGAACATTTTGCTTTCCTTACCTTCTGATGAGACCATGAAATCACAGAATGGTTTGAGTTGGACCTTAAAGCTCATCCAGTCCCAACCACCCTGCCACAGGCAGGGACACCTCCCACCACACCACGGTGCTCCAAGCCCCATCCAACCTGGCCTTCAACACTGCCAGGGAGGGGCAGCCACAGCTTCTCTGGGCACCCTGGGCCAGGCTCTCACCACCCTCACACCAAACAATTTCTCCCTCCCATCCCATCTCCATCTCCCCTCTGGCACTTGGAACCCGTTGCCCCTGGTCCCATCACTGCCTGCCCTTGGCACCAGTCCCTCTCCAGCTTTCCTGGAGCCCCTTCAGGCACTGGAAGGTGCTCCAAGGTCTCCCCGGTGCCTTCTCTTCTCCAAGCTGAACCCCCCCAACTCTCTCAGCCTGGCCCCAGAGCAGAGCTGCTCCAGCCCTCGCAGCATCTCCGTGGCCTCCTCTGGACTCTCTCCAACAGCTCCGTGTCCTTCTGCTGTTGGGGACCCCAGAGGTGGCCCCAGCACTGCAGGGGGGGTCTCACAGAGCGGAGCAGAGGGGCAGAATCCCCCCCCTGGCCCTGCTGCTCACGCTCTGGGGATGCAGCCCAGGATCCCAGGGGCTTTCTGGGTTCTCTCCCATCCTCTCTTCCATCCTCTGCCTTCAAATCCTTGTTTTGGCTTTCTCCTTTCTAGCTGGTTCCTGGAGCTCAGGTCAGCTCACTGCTCGCTGCATTGGCATGGAGCCACTTGCAGGCTCCAGGTGGTGGAAGAGAGCTCTCAGCATCCCTCGGGTAGCCAGCCCAGTGATACATTATTCCTGGTGGCAAGAACAGCTCGTGGTACTTCTATAGTTGTCAGCAGATGTTTCTGCTGATGTTGGAGAAGAGCCTGGCAGGAGGAGAAACAGGCACTGATTTCCCAGGGATGAAATTTCCACTGATTTTGTCCTGCATGGAGACACCATCCTACAGTGTGTCCATCCTACATCACCATAGCATCCATGACACCTCCATGACTCCCCGATCTGCTGCTGGGTTGGTGCAGGGTGCTGCACAGTTAAGAGGGCATTTTGGGGACAATTCACGCTGCTGGTCATCTTTGGAGGGCACAGCCAGACCTGTGACTCCCCAGCATGAGGGATGCTAAAGCAAACTGGGTGCTCACCCAACCTCTGCCAGCTCTGGCAGGGTGTCACTATTGGTGGGAGCTGAGGGCCTGATGCTACAGTTTGAGGGGGCAGAAAAATAAGGGGGCTGCAGTCCCTCCCCCTGCAAGTGCTGGACCTGAGCTGTCTGGAACTTGAAAGGACATTTTCCCCCAGTGGTGTTAAGTCTTCTGCTGCAAATCATGTGCTGGGCACTCTGGGAACCACCCAGAGCTGTGAGCAGGGGGTAATTCTGCTATATATTAGCCCTGGCTATAATATCAGTTTATTTTGGGGGCAATGGGGTGGATTTTCATGAATTAGCATTGCTTCTGCCCATCATCTAGCAGAGGGGACACAGACGTCTGCATTCATCTTCTCTCCTGGGTCACCCTGGTAAGAGACACTCAGGCTCTGCAAAGTATTATTTAAATGTGATTTTTCAGAGTTAACACTAGAAAGAAGGTGATGACAGTGTAGATAATCCCACTGAGGACCCAAACTGAATGGATGTGTGACCAGCATGTGTCTTTCCAGGTTTTGTTTTAAAAGCTTTGGTCAGTGCTGCTGTTCTGCTGAAGGGCAGAGAGAGGGAGTCCTTCTCCTTCTCTATGAAGCACCTGCAGGATTCTCTTCTCTTGAAAAGGGCTTCCCAGGCTGCCCAAGTCCCGGGTGCAATGAGAACACTCTGAACTGTTCTTCTCTTTCCAGTGCAGGGAGGGAAAGAGAGGCAGGGAGCAGCTGGGATCTGCAGGAGAACCTTGCAGGAAGAGCGTACGACAGGAGGGACTTAGAGCAGCTCATAGAACCATAGAGCCACAGACTGGTTTGGATTGGAAGGGATCTTAAAGATCATCTGGTCCAAGTCCCCTGCCATGGGCAGGGACACCTCCCACTAGACCAAGTTGCCCAAAGTCCTGGCCTTGAGAAGGAACATAACTTACTTCTCTGTCCTTGACCATTATCAGAACCAGAGAGGCTTCATGCTGGGTCCCTGGTGACTCACCCACCAGAGGGGGTGACCCAGTGGGGTCAGAGAGCAGGAGCTGCTCAGGAGTCTGAAGGCAACCCTTGGCTGGGAGGTGAGGCAGAAAGCCATGGGTGGGAGCAATATCAGCCCCTCAATGCCAGGGCCAAGAAGGGACCAGTGAACATCCATGAGCCCCAGAGCTCCAGATCCTGTACCAGGAAGGTCAGACCCTGTGTGCTGCCTGACATGGCCAGCTCTTTGATCTGCTGTCCTCCTTGCACCAGGGAGGACTGACCTGGGAGAGCATCGTTCCTACAGCAAGTGGNAGGGATGGGGCATCATCCCCCACCTCTCTGGTCACCCTGGGCCAGGGTCTCACCACCCTCACAGTGAAGAATTTCTTCCTCAGATCTAATCTAAATCTCCCCTCTTTTAATTTAAAACCATCACCCCTGTCCTATCACCACAGGCTCTGATGCAAGGTGTCCCCATCTTTCTTACAGGTCCCCTTGAAGTATCGAGAGGCTGCAATGAGGTCTCCCTGGAGCCTTCTCTTCTCCAGGCTGAACAACCCCAAATCTCTCAGCCTTTCTTCACAGGAGATGTGCTCCAGCCCTCTGATCAGTTTTGTGGCCTCCTCTAGACCTGCTCCAACAGCCCCATGTCTGCCACCCAAAAGCAGTCTCAGCAATGCTTTCCATAGGGGAAAATCCAGATGTTTCTGTCCTGGGCACCCCCACCCTGCCGCACGCTGTGCTCTGAAGTCAACACAGCCATGGGAGCCCCGTGCCACCACCAGCTGTGGAGCATCCAGGGCTTGTGTGGTGGCAACCAACTGCCCAATGTGTCCTCCTTGGTCCCGAGGTCCCAACCCCAGCGAGGTGTGGGCTGTGGCAGGGGAAGGCTGGAGACAGCGGTGCCGCACACCCAGAGGCAGGAGCTGGGCAGTGGGGGGAGCAGTGAGACCGTGACATGGACCATGGGGAGGGATGAGGGGGCTTCCCCCAGCCCAGGGCAGCAGCAGCTCTCCAGGCTCCTGGCAGCCAGGGGACACCTTCCCTGGGGGACAAGACTTGGGGCCCTGCCAGCCCCGAGCTGCGCAGAGAGGGACGTTGGATGGGTTTGGGTGGGACGTGGTGCTCTGCAGAAAGGGCCATGGTGGAGCTGGGTGGGAGCCGTGTTTGGACACTGCTCAGCAGTGCCATGGCCATGGAGGATGGGGTCCCCACAGGGGAAAGCCCTGCCCAGGGCTGTGTCACAGGGTCTAAATGAATCCTGCAGCACATTAATGTGATCCCTGTGCTCCCATCTCTCTGTCAGCTCCTGAATCTCCTCCAGCCTTATCTCCTCTGTCTCTACCATTTTCAAATCCTTCTCTTCCCAGTGGTCTCTCTTCCCACCTTGCAGTCTTTTTCTTTAAGCTTTACTGGAGGAGGGACCCTCCTGTAGAGCTGGGGACACACAAACCCTTTGGCACCCAGTGTTGGAGACAATGTGGATCTCAGAGCATTTCTGAATGACCCAAGGAGAAGAAAATGCCACATCCCACCATGTCCCACGTCACGGATGGTCACAGTATGTGAGATTTAAGCCCTGGTGTCAGGGTGATGGTGTTGGTAGCAGCTGCTGTGCACTGGTTTTTTTCCCTATGCTGGATTGTTGATCCTTTTGGGTGGAAAAATCAAGGTCCAGGCATCTTTTGGATATCCCAATGTGCTTCAAAATTGGTGGCTATATTGAGAACAGGGACGTGTTGCCCTCTGCTGCTGTAGCTGTTAGTGACTACTCCAGGGAGTGCCAGATCTTCTGCTTCTGGGTCACATCCATGTGTTCTTGAGGGACGTACCAGGGAGCACAGCCCAAGCCAAGCAGCAATCCCTTGGGGAAGGGCTGGCTTCTGACGAGGCACTTACAACTGGGAAGAAAAACAACAGCTGGAGCCATCAGAGGGGTCTTGCAGTGATACGGTTATGGTCTTCCACTCAGGTCTGATCCAAAACTGCAGCCTCACCTCAAATGACAAGCAGAAAGGGGGGTTTTGGCTTGTAGAATCATAGAATCCCAGACTGGTTTGGGTGGGAAGGGACCTTAAAGCTCATCCGGTGCCACCCCCTGCCATGGGCAGGGACACCTCCCACCACACCACATTGCTCCAAGCCCCATCCAACCTGGCCTTCAACACTGCCAGGGAGGGGCAGCCACAGCTTCTCTGGGCACCCTGGGCCAGGCTCTCACCACCCTCACACCAAACAATTTCTCCCTCCCATCCCATCTCCATCTCCCCTCTGGCACTTGGAACCCGTTGCCCCTGGTCCCATCACTGCCTGCCCTTGGCACCAGTCCCTCTCCAGCTTTCCTGGAGCCCCTTCAGGCACTGGAAGGTGCTCCAAGGTCTCCCCGGTGCCTTCTCTTCTCCAGGCTGAACACCCCCAACTCTCTCAGCCTGGCCCCAGAGCAGAGCTGCTCCAGCCCTCGCAGCATCTCCGTGGCCTCCTCTGGACTCTCTCCAACAGCTCTGTGTCCTTCTGGTGTTGGGGACCCCAGAGGTGGCCCCAGCACTGCAGGGGGGGTCTCCCAGAGCGGAGCAGAGGGGCAGAATCCCCCCCCTGGCCCTGCTGCTCACGCTCTGGGGATGCAGCCCAGGATCCCGGGGGCTTTCCGGGCTGCCAGCGCCCATGGCCGGCTCATGGGGAGCTTCTCCTCACCCAGCACCCCCAAGTCCTTCTCCTCAGGGCTGGTCCCAGTCCAGTTGTGGGGAAATGTTTTATTTTCTTTAATTAGTTCGATCTGAACTGGATGGAGACCAAACATTCTCTGAATGGCCAGCGAGCCCTGAGCCGTGCAGTGCCTGATCAGAGCTGACAGCCTCAGTGGTGTCAGTGCCAATGCCAGCAAAACCTCCTGATCGACCTGAAAAACCCCTACAGATCTTACATGAAACATTTCATGCTCAGGGAATAGACATTTTAAAGGAAACATCAGGAGCAGTTCCTGCTCAGATCCCTTCCTCTCCTGACTTTGCAGTTGCCGTTAGGAAAATCCCTGCGGAGTAACTCCCACCTGCTCCAGCAGCCCCTTGCATTGGAATAACCAACTGAAGCAATAAGTTTTACCCTGTAGATATCCAGGAGAGAGGAATTAGAGCCTGTCACGATCACTCCAGCCTGTCTGCAGTGATTTACCAGGCTTCTGAGTGCCCGTGCACACATCTCCAGGTGCCTTTCTTAAGGACACGATGCTTCCCGCAGGGATCTGCTGAATGAAGGGGGAATTAACGGCAGCTGATTCACTGACACAGCTCATCAACAGGCTGGGTTCCCAACAAGCAACAGCTCGGGCTCACCTTTGAGGGTGGGGTTATTTAGCCTGGAGAAGAGGAGACTGAGAGGAGACCTTATTGCCCTCTACAACTACCTAAAAGGAGGTTGTAGTGAGGCTGGTGTTGGTCTCTTCTCCCGAATTGCTGGCTGAAAATCCCATTTCATTCCATCTGGGAGAAGAGACCAACACCAGCCTCACTACAACTTCCCTTTAGGTAGCTGTAGAGGGCAATGAGGTCTTCCTACCCCCTTACAAACCTCCCTGCAACTGCAGCCCATTTCCCCCAGGGAGCCTTGTTCCACCTCTAAACCCTGTGGCCTTTTTGCTTGCAAACACTTTATTTCCATCCCCTTGGCTCCCATCTCTGTCCTATAAACGGAAAAGCTTAGACAGACACTGCTGTGCATTTAGAGCTGTGTGACCACGAGATCTGCTGGAGCAAGCCCAGTCAGCTGATCTATCCCGGCACACTTATTAAAGGAATTATTTTCCACTGACATTCAATCTCTGTCTGCACAGGGCGAGCAGGAAAAAAAAGGGTGAGTTGTTATGTTTTGTGTCAAGGGTGAATGACAAGCATGGCAGGCAGCATCCCAAGGCATGGGGACACATCTCTGCCATGCTCCTTATCAGGGAGTGTAGGGATAGGACAAGGGGGAATGGTTTTAAGCTGGAAGAGGAGAGATTTAGGTTGGATTTTAGGAAGGAATTCTTTCCTGTGAACGTGTGCTGTTGAGCAGTGGTGGGTAGGGAGGTGATGGTGCCCCTGTACTCGGCACTCATGAGACCACACCTTGAGTGCTGTGTCCAGTTCTGGGCACCACAGGATGGGAAGGACATTGAGGTGCTGGAGTGAGTCCAGAGAAGGGCAACGAGGCTGGGGAGAGCTCTGGAAAACAAACCTTATGGAGACCAGCTGAGGGAACTGGGGTTATTGAGCCTGGAGAAGAGGAGACTGAGAGGAGACCTTATTGCCCTCTACAGCTACCTAAAGGGAGGTTGTAGTGAGGCTGGTGTTGGTCTCTTCTCCCGAATTGCTGATGATAAGATGAGAGGAAATGGCCTCAAGTTCCATCAGGGGAAGTTTAGGTTGGAGATTAGGAAGAAGTTCTTTCCTGAGAGGGTGGTTGGGCACTGGAATGGGCTGCCCAGGGGGGTGGTGGAGTCCCCGTCCCTGGGGGTGTTCAAAAAACAGGTTGATGAGGCACTTGAGGCCATGGTCTGATGGTCTGATGGTCAGGAATATGGTGGGATAAAGGTTGGACTTGATGACCCTGGAGGTCCCTTCCAACCATAGTGATTCTATGATTTCTATGATTCTTCAAGACGTGGCAGGTTTGGAGAGGGGACATTGATCTATGGGATACCAGGCAAAGAAGATGGTGTTGACATGAAAAGAAGGTCAGCATCGTCCTGGGATTCATGTCCTGCAGTCTACCTGCAGTCACATGCCTTGGGGAGCCTTTGGCTGTTGAGCTGCATGAAACCCGGTGCAGATATCAAACCAGAAACTTGGAAGAAAGTAATGGGAGAGTGTGGCAATCAGGAAAATGCAATTTTTTGGGGAAAGATGGAATGAAATGGGATTTTCAGCCAGAAGAAACCAAGTGGAGATATAAAACGGCCTTCAAATACATAGAAAAAGCTGATACAAAGAGGAAAGGAATAAACTTTTCTGTGCCCAGGATGCATAGAAGGAGTCATCAGAGGCTTAAATCCTACCAATTAAGGTCAGACTTTAGGGAAAAACTATAAGGATGAAGAGGGAAGAGGCTAGAGAGGATTTACATTTCCCATTGCTGGAGGTCTTTAAAGCACATGGTAGATAAACACGTGCAATAGCTGGGTCTGTCTGGGGCAATGTCTCAGGTGGCTTTTTGAGGGCTCTGTGATTCCAGGTTCAAATAATTTGTTTAGTCTAGGAAAGTGAAGAATGAGGCATCACTGTCTATGCATATGTAGGGAGTCTGGAGGGGGAAGGGTCAGGAGACACATTGGAGAGAAAAAAAAAGTGACTTTGAGACAACTTTGGGACAGAATGGAGTAGCCTGGGTGGTGGCTGGGGTAGGCTAAGAGGACTCTGAGCATCAGAAGGTCCCGTTTATGGCAGCCAGGATCATCTTTGCCTCCCAAAGCAGGGAACTGAGAAAACCAGACTCACTCAAGGAGGAGCTCAGCCGTCTCTGGGTGAGGTTACACACCCAGGTGCAACTGAGGACTACACCCAAGTTTCCAAATTCCTTTTGAGCCCCTAATGAAGCTCAGTGAAAACATCTGATGGAACCATGGAAGGCCCTGAATTTTGTATGGTTTCAGCATAGGATTCTGGTTTCCACATCGCTCAGGCTTGCTGTGGTGGTGGAAGATGTCTCCTAGTGAGAATATCCCTCAAGCTTTAAGTCAAACACATCCCAGCCAACACAAGCTATGACAGGGGCTGAAAACATCTGGCCCAGCTCAGACAGGACCATCCTGCTGCAGATGGCTGCTGTGTCCCTGTATGTTGGTGCCCTCTCTGGTATTTTGCTGCAAATGAGGTTCACATCTGGACTCTTTCCTTTTGCCTTCAGCTTTCCAAGATCTTCTTTCAGCCTCTGCACCTTATGCTCCCTTGAGAAATCAAGGCTTGCCCCAGGGGCTACACCAGACCTCCAGCAGCACTGTAAATCATGCAGGGTTGGGTTTATTGCTGTTGTGTGGACTTGATGATCTTAAAGGTCTTTTCCAACCCAAATGATTCCATGGTTCTATGAACTGAACTAAGGTCTTGTATCACATTAGCAGCTGCTGCAGCATCAGTGTTGGCAGCTCCTATGGACGTGGGCTGCAGGACCAGGGTGTGCTCGATGGGCACAACAAGAGGCAGGTCCTGCTCTGGTGGATTTTCTGCTTTTCTCAAAGAAGAAATGGAGGCAGAGGGGGAGTGACTGCAGCTGACCCAGATGAGGGACATGATTATCCCATGAGTCATGAGCTACCTGGCAGTGTGGTCATCCCTGGATGTCTCTTTCTTAGCACA
The DNA here is from genome assembly GCA_013398125.1 of Aegotheles bennettii. Classification (NCBI taxonomy): domain Eukaryota; kingdom Metazoa; phylum Chordata; class Aves; order Caprimulgiformes; family Aegothelidae; genus Aegotheles; species Aegotheles bennettii. The sequence continues at coordinate 99,477 of VZRW01009519.1, read as the reverse complement.
TGGCTGGACCTGTCTGTGTGTACACAGCTAATCCGGGCTTGCAAATAGAGCTGAGACTTCCTGGGAGAGCTGAGGTCCCTCAGCATTCCTTGCTCAGGCTGGTGACCATGATAGCCCTGACTGCACCTGGGAACTATCACTGGGACAATTTAGGACCACAGAATCCCAGATTGGTTTGGGTAGGAAGGGACCTTAAAGATCATCCAGTCCCACCACCTTGCTATAAGCAGGGACATCTCCCACCAGATCAGGCTGCTCCAAGCCCCATCCAACCTGGCCTTCAACACTGCCAGGGAGGGGCAGCCACAGCTTCTCTGGGCACCCTGGGCCAGGCTCTCACCACCCTCACACCAAACAATTTCTTCCTCACATCCCATCTCCACCTCCCCTCTGGCAGTTTGAAACCCTTGCCAGAAGTCCCTCTCCAGCCTGCACGTGAGATATCTTCCTCTTCACATCCAGCCCTCATGACGGGGCAGCTCTTCCTCAATATTTCACCTCTCCTCCTTTCCAAAATGTGCATTTGGCAGCTGGGAGGGAGCAGGGACCTCGGGGGCCTCTTGGACACATCCCTGCCCAGCTGCTGACAGCTGGGGCCAGAGAAGGTCTCTGCTTCTTGGCTGCTCTTGACAGCCGCCTTCAACCCTGTGACTCCTCCTTGTTGCTTCCCGGGGGGATGGCTGAAAATCTCCAAGAGGAGAGAGGGGCTGGAACGCTCCCACGGAGGGGATGGGGTGAGCTGGAAATTCCTGCCGGGGATGAGTCACGCTCCGCATGCACGACTACGCCTGGAAAAAGCAACCACTGGCAACTCCTTCCCATCCTGCTGCGGGGCTGGGGGGGAGAAGGGCTCGCTGGTTCCTTTGGGATCACACTCATTTTTTTTTGGCTTGTTTTGTTTTAAGGGGGATGCAGAGCAGGGCTGAGCTTTTGCTGGGCTGCAACTCCTTCTCCCATGTGTCAGCCTTTGCCATCACACCCAAACGCCCAGCACCGTGGGAGTGGGAGAAGGAAAGAGGGAAGGGATCTCCTCGGGAGAGCCAGGCTGGTGTAAGATTGCTTCTCCAAGCAGGAGAACTCCTGCTGTGCTCAGTGCATTTCAAAGTGGCCACCCAAGGGGAACCTCGGCCCCTCTAGTCCTTGGTGTAGGGGTAGGATTGTTGCGTGGGAGTGAGATTTTGCTGTGCCATTGTCCTGGTTTGAGAGCATCAGGATAAAAATGTTCTGTACTAAGCTGAGCCCACCCAGGACCCCCCCGGCTTCTACCTTCTGTGCATGGGGCAATGGCAATGGGGGAGGAGAGGATGGACCAGGTGACCCCAATGGGTCAAGCACAGTACTCCTGCCCATGGTGCTCAGTATAAAATGGCTCCTCAGAGAGGTCTCTCCTGGCTCCTGTGGCTGTGTGATGACACCTCTTGTCATCCCTCCCTATGCTGGTGTTCCCGCATCCTGGTTTCTGACTGGAGAAGAACATCGACCACCAAGACAGGTCACCTTCCTCTGCCTCCCCGAGTAGGATTGATGCAGCCAGACTGTCACCAGGACACTGGGCACAGGTACCCCCATCTGCCACCAAGTCCAGTTTGGGACTTTTGTGATCTGGACATAATTATCATCCTGGCTTCATATTTGCATATCACAGAATCATAGGAACACTCGGTTGGAAAAGACCTTCAAGATCATCGAGTCCAACCATCAACCCAGCACTGCCAAGTCCACCACTAAACCATGTCCCCAAGGGTCACATCCAAACATTCTTTGAACACCTCCAGGGAC
>VZRW01009519.1:79618-92786 GCA_013398125.1 Aegotheles bennettii | reverse complement strand
CCCCAAGTCCTTCTCTTCGGGGCTGTTCTCAATTCATTCTCAACCCATCCTCTTCCTCACCTCTGCAAATCCTTCTTCCTAAACCTACCCCTTGCCCTTCTTCTCAGTCAGAAGACCGTGTCTTGGAGAGCAGGTCCCACTGCCTGTTGTCTGATGGTTGGAAACCTGTTCCCATGCTGGGCAGCAACTCCCAGACCAGACCACCTTATCTCTGTATATCCCTGTCCAGGAGAAGAGTCCTTGTGCTGCCCCAGCCTGCCCTGGCTTCCCCACCCTGCTGATGTGTCTGCAGCAGCCTTTGACGTGTCTTCAAGGCACAGGGGATGGTGAGTGGAGCATTCTCCTCCTCTCACCACCCTGTTCTGGAGCGCGTGGGAAGTCTGACCCTGCTGGGAGATTGCGATGAGTCAGCGTTTGCATGTGCTGAGTCACTTCAGGGCAGTGCCAGAGAGGAGGGGGGAGATGCCAAACCTCATCGGGAGGTGCAGATGTCCCAGGAAGATCTATCTGAAAACAAACTCCTATTGATGAAACCCATGGAGCTGTCAAGGAAAAGTCATCACCTTGTAGGGTTGCTTCTAGCTGGGCCACCATGGACTAGAAGTGTCACCTCATGAGGAAAGGTTGTTGCCTGGACCTGCGTCCACCTCAGTCCTTTCAGATGGGAGGTGTGCTTCATCTCTAACCCATGGCTGCCCTTAGAGACCTGTCCTGGGTATCTCTTGGTAGCTCCATCACACCAAGTCTGGGAAACCATGCTGCCCAACATGCTATACCAGCAGGGAGGCCGTGGAGAAATGACTGATCAGTCCTCAAGGCAGCACTTTTGGGGTGTCTTTTGAGTAGAACTCATTTCCAGCCCCCTCACTGATGCTGTTTGTATCATTGTTTCTTTTAATTCAGTTAAAGATGTTCGTGAGCACTTGTGGTGGCTTCAGGAGTGGATTAGCTGAGGGCTTCATCTCTGGTGCTCAAAGCTGGGTTTAGATTTAAAGGTGAGAGTTGCAGCATGAGCAGGAGGTCCTCCACTGATGGACACCCATGCTGACACCCCCACAGACACCCAAATGTCATTGGTCCCGTGATGAAAAGCACAGAGTGCACCAGAAGGTGCTTTAACCATACATCCCCAAATCTCCTTCGCTCTTGCCAGGCACTTGCTGGCTGTTGGGATGCTCCTGTTAGCACTGTTAGCTCCAGTTAGCACTGGAACAGGCTGCCCAGAGAGGTTGTGGAGTCTCCTTCACTGGAGATATTCAAAACCCGCCTGGATGCGTTCCTGTGTGATGGACTCTAGGTGACCCTGCTCTGGCAGGGGGGGTGGACTAGATGATCTTTCGAGGTCCCTTCCAACCCCTTAGATTCTGTGATTCTGTGATTCTGTGATCCTCACAGATGATGACAGGTTCAGGTGGGACAGGGAGGGGGACCTTCCCCTCCACAGGTACAGCAGGAGCTTGTCTGCACAATGGCAGAGCCAGAACTTCTTCCAGAAGATCTTCTTCCCTTCATCCTATCTGGAGTTAGCCTATTTGATTTCTCATATGTGGCCTCCTTTCTCCTCACCCTCTCCTCCTCCTGAAAAGCATCCCAGAGGCAGGACACGGACGCATGACAGGGGCACAAACCCCAGACACCTTTAGGTTGACTTTTTTTTGCACTTGTCAAAGTTTAATCATAAAATCCCAGACTGGTTTGGGTTGAAAGGGACCTCAAAGCTCACCCAGTCTCAACCCCCTGCCATGGGCAGGGACACCTCCCACCAGACCACGTTGCTCCAAGTCCCATCCAACCTGGCCTTCAACACTGCCAGGGAAGGGCAGCCACAGCTTCTCTGGGCAACCTTGTTCAGGCCAGGTTCAGTAATAGAGTGAGGCACTCCTAGTTTACCATTTTCACCTTCATTTCCAGCTTGAATGAGACAAATTTCCAGGTCAAGAAGAGCTGGAAGAACCACCCCAGGAGTTTTTTGTCTCAGGGTCTCTGCTAGGACCTGCCTTTAACATGATATGAATTGTCTGTGCTTGCTCAGAGCAGAGGCCAAGCAGGGATTGAGGCCAGAAAAGCAGGGGGTCATGTTGGAGTTTCTTTTTTTCTCCACTTAACTCTGAAATAAAAATACATCTCGAGCTTGTTTTGGGATTAACAAGAAAAACATCATCTTGATGGGAACCATCTGCGGCCAGGAGATGCCGGCTGCTCTCTGCTTTCCACCCAGGTGCTGGTATCTGGGGTGTGTTCCTCTCCCAAATATTATTCCTCTCATCCCTACGCTGCTCAGAGGAATTCCAACTATTTAAAGGAGGCTTTTTCTCTCTGGATGGGCCCGGTATTAAAAACCAACAGCAGCTCATTGCACCTTGATAACATAATATTTGCCTTCCTCATTACACCACCGCTGCCGGCACAGCTTGCTGGTGGCTGCTGGTCTCCCTAGCGTAAATACTGGAAGTGTCTTTCTTGTCACCTTTCCACCCCAGACGCTACCTCATGTTCAAAGCAAATTTGTCGTGGCCTCTCCAACCCGTCCTGCAAACCAGGAGGGGAAAATCTGCCCCTGGGAGCAGAGATGCCCTCGCTCCGCATCTGCTGTGCTGCTGAAAATGAACGTTTCATGCCAGTTCCACCATGGTGTAGAGGACCACAGTGGTTGCTGAGGTGGCTGCTGACCCCACATGGGGCTTGGGGTGTCCTCCAGGGAAATGCAACCGCTTCTGGGTTGGAGGGTTGGCAATGGGAGAATAAAAAGGTGTGTTTACAGCATCAGAAATGCATTCGAAGCAGGAAAAAGCCTTCTAGACTAGGAAGAGGAGGGGAGATGCAACCACCAGAAGACAGGGCAGGTCTGGTCCCAGGGGGAGAGGAGAGGCTGAATACATTTCTCTGCTCTCATTGTGCTTCCAGCAGGCGAGGAAGCTGCCCAGTTGAGATGCCTCTTCCTGGGATTGGCCTTTGACAGGTAAAGCAGAAAGCTGGAAGCAAGACGAGAGCAACGAGTTCTCTGTGCTGGCCAGGGCTATGAAAGCCTCTCAGATGGCAGCTACGTATCTGACCTGGGTTCCACCATCTGCTGAAGACCAAAGCACCAAACTAAGCTACCTAGGCATGGAACGAGCCAAAATGAGCACTTTAGGAGATTTAACAAACTTGGTTTGGAGAAGGATTCTCGTGTGCTCCTTATTAGCCATGACATCTTCATGGTCTGATGGTCTAATGGTTAGGAATATGATGGGATAAAGGTTGGACTTGATGACCCTGGAGGTCCCTTCCAACCATAATGATTCTATGATTCTATGATTTTATGAGTGAGTCCAGACCTTGCCTAGGAGGTGGTTTGGGCTCATTTCCACAAGCGATGGCAGGACACATAGGTGTTGCCTACAGTGCCCTCCTGCTTGTCTTTTGAGGACAACCTGCTGCACTGAATGTGGAGACCTCTGAGTTATTTTAATCTACCAGGACTGAGTCAACTCACATCTCCTCCATGGAACCCAGCATGGAGACAAGGATGCTGCTCCTGTGTCACTGCCTCCCTCTCACTGGGGCTGACACAGAGCATTCCAGTGTCACGGGAATTCACCCATAAGACACCATCTGGTCCCTGAGGCTGATGGTGCAGCCCATGCTCCCACCCCAGGAACGTGGGGTGCTCTGTTGCTTCTTTGCCCAGCCCTGCTCTGAGCACTGGGAATGGTCACTGCTGCTCTCGTTGTGGCCAGCCCTACCCATCCAGCCTGTCTTGCATCCTTAGGGATTTGTGTGATAATTGCTGGGTTTCATCCTGCCCTGGCACCTCAGGATCCCAGGGACAAGGAGTCCTTGCAGCTAAGTGCTGGCTCATTCCTGACCCAACCAGTGCTTCCAGTTTGAGGGGACTGTTTTGCTACTGGTGACCATGAGGAGGTAGAAGGAACTCTGCCAGCACAGGTTGGGTTGAGGGGTGAAATCCTTGCTGTGTTCAGGCCATTTATATTCTTCTGCTATTTCAACCCTGGCTTTGATTTAATCTAGGAGAGCACAGGTACTGCCTAAGGACTCTGGGCTTGAATCATAGAATCACACAATGGTTTGGGTTGGAAGGGACCTCAGAGATCATCCAGTGCCAACCCCCCTGCCATGGGCAGGGACACCTTCCACTAGACCAGGCTGCTCCAAGCCCCATCCAACCTGGCCTTCAACACTGCCAGGGAGGGGGCATCAAGAAACAAACTCATCCAGTAGTGTGGCACATTAGAGATGCAAATGGAGCAGTGGGGCATCAGGAAGAGTTGTATGGTCTCAGCTTAATCTGGTGCTAGAAATCTCCTGGGAAAAGGCTTCATGGAAGATCTGGGGGCAGACATCTTGAGCTGCTTCAGGAAAAGATGGGCAGCACACAGGCAGTTCTGCCCTTTGACTCATCTCCAGCTATTTTAAGGCGCTCGTGCTGTCTCCATGTGCATGTCCTCCCAGGCAGCTGCACACAGGGTCTTGCTCACTCTTACTCCTGAGTCACCGCTTGTCTGGTTCCCACCACACGAGCTCTGAGTCCTCCCTGGCTCTTATCCTTAGACTGGTTTTGCATGATGAGGGGTGACCCCTTTATCTATCCCTGCATTTATCCTTCCCATGTGAACCGATTAATTGGCTTTATGGTTAATGCTCTTTGCAGTAGGTTGTCACACTCTGCACCAGGAGAGTGCTCCTGCTTTTCTAGTGATGGTTTTTTGAGGTGTTGAACCTTTCAAGTGCATCCAACCTTCAGGCAGCATCAGCTCTCAGAATCAGAATCACAGAACGTGATGAGTTGGAAGGGACCCTCCAGGACCATTGAGTCCAACTCCTGTCCCTGTGCAGGACACCCCAGGGTCACATCATGTGCCTGAGAGCATCATCCAAACACTGCTTGAGCTCAGGCAGGGTTGGTGCTGTGCCCACTGCCCTGGGGAGCTGTGCCAGTGCTCCACCACCCTCTGGGGGAAAAACCTTCTCCTGACACCCAACCTGAACCTGCCCTGATTCAGCTCCTGCTGTCACCCCCTGTCCTGTCACTGTCACAGGAGTGAAGAGATTGGTCCCTGCCCCTTCTCTTCCCCTTGGGAGGAAGCCACAGACTGCAATGAGGTCACCCCTCAGCCTCCTCTTCTCCAAGCTGAACAATCCAAGTCACCTCAGCCACTCCTCATAGCTCATCCCTTCTAGGCCCTCCACCATCCTCATGGCCTCCTCTGGATGTGCTCCAGCAGTTTGATGATGTCCTTTTTGAACTGTGGAGCCCAAAACTGCACCCAGGACTTGAGGTGAGGCCACACCAGTGCAGAGCAGAGCGGGACAATCCCCTCTCTTGACCAGGTGGGCCACACTGCTTGATGCACCCCAGGACAGGGTTGGCCCTCCTGGCTGCCAGGACACACTGCTGGCTCATGAAGCTCTGATGCTGACCACTCCACTGCTTAAAACCTTCTCCATGAGCCCAGCCCACCCAAATGCTAGCTAGGACAGGTGATGCTCCACAAGGAGGACTCATCTACAGGAAAGCTGGAGAGGGACTTTTCACAAGAGCATGGAGTGATAGAACAAGGGGGAATGGTTTCAAACTGAAAGAGGGTAGATTTAAATTGGATCTTAGGAAGAAATTCTTTCCTGTGAGGGTGATGAGACACTGGAAAAGGTTGCCCAGGGAGGCTGTGGCTGCCCCCTCCCTGGCAGTGTTGAAGGCCAGGTTGGATGGGGCTTGGAGCAACGTGGTCTGGTGGGAGGTGTCCTTGCCCATGGCAGGGGGGGTTGGAACTGGATGATCTTTAAGGTCCCTTCCAATCCAAACCATTCTATGATCTATCCAGGATCTTATATTATAGTCCTGATGGGTCAAATGTGCCCCGAAATGCCCCTGTGAGCTCAGTGTTTGTGCATAGTTACTGGTGCTTGGACAACTGAACGAGGATGCATCCAGCCTGTGCTGTGTTTCAATGATTAAAAAGCAATTTACAGGTTAAATTTGTACGAGCAGCTGGAGCAGCATCTTGTAGAGCCACCTCGTGTTGCAGCAGGGAGAAAATACTCTGCTTCTTTATTAGCAAAGGGGGGAGATGGATTCACATAGCCTGTGTCAGACAGTGAGGTTCTGAACTCCAGGGGGTTTAATTTCAGCATTGTTTGTGCAAACACGCTCCATCACAGACAGGCTGAGCCAGAGGCTGTGATGGCTCTTTCATCCCAGCCTGCAGATAAAGCCCCAGTTATGGGGTCACCGAACAGAGACCTTCAAACCCCGCGTCTCCGTCCCAGAAAACTCCGGGATGGAGATGATCAGAAAAACTGATGTTCCCCTTTGCCTTGCAGAATAAGAGAGGCTTTGTTCAGGGATACTGGTCAGGTCTGTGGCAGAGCTGCTTGCAAGAGATTTTATTTCAGCTACCTGCAAGGAAGCTATGAGAAGAATGTGGCAGGTTCCTCTCGGTCTGGAGAAATGGAGAGATATCACCCAAAGGTGTCGTTTAATATTAACTGGACCAGTGCACATCTATGAAAGGTCTGATTGTGCACCTATCTGTGTTTATAGACAAACATCACCTCCAGAGTCATATCCATGTGGCTAAAGCCTTGCACAGGCTGGAGCAGGTGAAAGTCCTCCTGGAGAGAGCTGTATTGATGATTGGTGTTGTCAATAAAGATCGATTTCTTTGTTGGCAACAGGAATATAAGCCATGAGCCCAGACCTTGATGATGTGGGGACACAGAACAAAGGCATCATCAAAAAGCCTCTGATTAATGTTTCGGTTAAGAAAAAACAAGGGGAGGGTGGGCAGGGAGCAGGAGGAAACAAAGCAGCCCTGTTTGCACAGGGAAGTTGGCGAGAGGCTCTTGGGAGGACGCTGGGGTTTGCTTTCCAGGATGGATGTGATGGGAGCTCCTCCAGCAAAACCCACCATGATTTCATAGAATCATAGAATCATTGAGGTTGGAAGAGCCCTTCAAGCTCACCCAGTCCAACCCCCACCTTCATCCCCACTCACCCACAGCACCCAGCGCCACATCCAGACACCTCTTGAACACCTCCAGGGACGGGGACTCCACCACCTCCCTGGGCAACCCATTCCCACCCCCAATCCCCCTCCCAGGGAAGGAATTGTCCCTCATGGCCAACCTGAATCTCCCCTGCTGCAATTTCAGGCCGTTCCCTCTCGTCCTTTCCCTGGGGGCACGGCAGAAGAGACCGACCCCCCCTCACCCCAACCTCCTCTCAGGGAGTTGGAGAGAGCCAGGAGGTCCCTCCCGAGCCTCCTCTTCTCCAGGCTGAACACCCGCAGCTCCCTCAGTCATTCCCATAAGATGTATTTTCTAGTCCGTCCCCCAGCTTTGTTGCCCTTCTCTTCGATGCTAGCAAGGTTTGGCCTTCATACTCATCTTCTCCAACTCTTTGGGCCAGATGGTATCAGAGGCATCTCGGGTAAACCCCCTTCTCACCAGGGCAGGGAAAGTTGCTTCACACGATGACAAATCCATTTCTTTCCTTGCTGTTTCAGCCACATTTGTTTATTAGGTGGATCACATCTAGGATCTAGAGAACGCTGTCAGACACACTCGTTTTGACTCATTAGTTCAGAGCTGGATTTACCTACGTGCCCTGAAGTTCTCACAATACACCTAAACACAGTCTGGCAGTGGGTGGATAACTCTTCCCACCTACAGCTATGGGCACGTTTCAAAAAAAGGATTTGCACCCTTGAAATTGTCTCGTTTGCCATTGATTGTATTCAGGACTGGATTTTCCTCCCTTAAACTACCTTCATTCAGGAAAACACTGGCACAGGTTGCCCAGAGAGGTGGTGGATTCCCCATCCCTGGAGATGTTCAAGGTCAGGTTAGATGGGATCCTGAGCAACCTGGTCTGGTGGGGGATGTCCCTGCCTATGGCAGGGGAGTTGGACTGGATGACCTTCCAGCTCAAGTGATTCTGTGAATCACCAGATGTTGAGGAGGATGCTGGTTTAATGTTTTTTAAAAAGGGAGAAAAAAGACCTTTGGTGTTCCCTAGATGTTCCTTTCCAGGAGCTAAGATCTTCAATATGATCTTAATTCATGCCTTTTCATGACAATTTGGTGTATAACTATCTCAGAGTGGTCCAACTGCATCCTCCTGACCCTTGAGCACTGAGAGTGGAGTAGCAGGACCAAAGACCTGTCCCATCTGTACCCTCATCATCTGTGTGATGCTGGTTTAGGTGGGTAGAGGGGAGGAAAGGAGATGGAAACTGTTCCATGGTACCGGGAGGATGCACAGACAGGTCCTGGGAATGCCATGAGTTACATCCCAGCGTCGAATGCTGCAGGCTGGGTCAGCATGCTTGGTTTTGTGTCTCACTAGAGATGTCTCCATTCTCCAAACATCTTCATGTGGACACCAGATGTTCTCTGTCTGCTAACAACGTGTGGCTGTAGTCAACAGGCGCGTGTTTGATGAGTGAGGCCAGCTGCAGACCATAGGCATGTGGGGACTGAGACCTCTGGTCTAACTCCTACCCCTCAGCCAAGCTGGAAGGGGACCCACTAGTCCTCACTTAAATCCAGATATTTTACTCCTCCACTAATTGAACACATCCATGAATGTCTCTGGCACTTGTAGATCTTTGGTAAGGAAGGCTGATGTGTGAGGCAATAATGGATTGTCTACTAATGTCTATTTCCCCCCCCCCCTGTAGCCAACCTATATTTATTTTAAGCTCCAGACTGAGAGCAGGAGCTGAGGGTTACAGATGGATTCATTACTTCCAGTTGTGTTTTAAATGTGGGGAAAATTGCCAACAAATAAAAGGTGAAAAGCTTGGAATACAGGACTGAGACTTGCTACCAGCTCATTTGTGGGTACCCTTTGTGTCAGTGGCTGTCCTTGTCAATTAGGATGTCTGCACAAGATCATGCACCACTTCCCACCTCATCTCCATCCAGGAGACTGTGGATAGACTGATTAGACCCATGTTCCTCCAGCCAAGCCCTTTGAAGGGCTGTGGTGCCAGTCCAGGAGCTGTTTGTATAAGACATTGTTATAGGGCAACATCCTGTAAGGCTTCAGAGGGAAAGGAGACCACAGGGCCCTCTTAGTCCTGGGAGACCTCGATGGATGCAGATATCCCTCACCTTGCCATTGGGCCACCATCACCACAAAGACTCCTCCTGGCTCCTCCAGATCTTCTTATCTTTTGACAACCAGCCTCTCCTTCTCCTTCTCCTTCTCCTTCTCCTTCTCCTTCTCCTTCTCCTTCTCCTTCTCCTTCTCCTTCTCCTTCTCCTTCTCCTTCTCCTTCTCCTTCTCCTTCTCCTTCTCCTTCTCCTTCTCCTCCTTCTATCATTATGTTTTCTCCTTGCACATCTGAAGACATTCAATGCTTCCTGCAACCCGCTGTTTGGACCTTGCCAGCTTTATCCTTACTCTGTTTGGAAAGCAAAGCTGCTTCTTACAGAGTCACTTGCTGGAAAGTTCATACTTTGCTCCCGAGGAATCGATTTGGAGGATGGTTGCGAAGAGACGTGGGGAGATGGGGCTGTGATAGCCAACGGCGTGACCAAACGCTGGTTAACCTTTGCCCAGGTGTGCTCTGCTTGCTTGTTCAAGGGCTCGACTGCACCTTTCAGATATGAAAGAAGAGGAAACACCTCGTGTGACTGATCTGATAACACACCTCATGTCATGTTCTGTATTTATTTATATAAAGCAGCCTATATTTAAATACTATCCCTGCAGCAGAGGAGCACCTAGTTTGCAATAAAAACATCAAATGGGGAGGTTTCTGCTTCTTTTCATCACTTTCCCCAGTTGTTTCTCCTAGCAGCTAAAAAAAATTCCTCTTTTGTCTTCTCAATTGACTTTGTTGTTGACTTCCAGCTGCTTGGTCTATGTGAAGATGTGCTCAGGGCTAATTTTGTACTTATGACACGCCACAAAGTATTTCATTCTGGTGGTGGGGAAGGGATGCAGGGTGCTGTCTGTAATTCTCTTTTCCAGGCTGTGCCAGGAGAAAATGAATCCTTTTTTGATTTTTTTTTTATGACTGTTCAGACCATTGATACAGTTGCAGTTTCTCCCCCAGGCTCAAAGATTTCAGTGCAGTGATTGTGGGAGACCTCCTAAAAGGAGGTTGTAGTGAGGCTGGTGTTGGTCTCTTCTCCCCAATTGCTGATGACAGGACGAGAGGAAATGGCCTCAAGTTCCATCAGGGGAAGTTTAGGTTGGAGATTAGGAAGAAGTTCTTTCCTCAGAGGGGGGTTGGGCACTGGAATGGGCTGCCCAGGGAGGTGGTGGAGTCCCCGTCCCTGGGGGTGTTCAAAAAACGGGTTGATGAGGCACTTGAGGCCATGGTCTGATGGTCTAATGGTTAGGAATATGATGGGATAAAGATTAGACTTGATGAACCCTGGAGGTCCCTTCCAAGCATAATGATTCTATGATTCTATGAGACTGAGGGTGGCTGGGACTTGATTTACCTGCAGCGATAATCCGTGCCGGTGACTTTCTTCCAATTTAAATACATCCATCTTATCTCCTGGAAGGGCTGCGGGGTTGCTGGTTAACCTACCACAAAGAAGGCAAACACAGCTATTGTGCAAACAGGCAAAGTGTTTCTTGACTTAGCGGACAGCTGATCTCTTCGCCTCTAGTTGCTGGGTAACATCAAACATTCACATATTCACCCTCCATGATTTCTTCAGGGCTTCCAAGCCCACAACAGCTCCTGCTGCAGGGATGGGTTCCTTGCTTGTTGTCCATGTTTACAAATATGTAAAGGGTGAGGGTCAGGACGATGGAGCCAAGCTTTTTTGAGTGACGACCAATGATAGGACAAGGGGCAATGGATGCAGACTGGAGCACAGGAGGTTCCATGTGAATCTCAGGAAGACCTTCTTTCCTGTGAGAGTGCCAGAGCACTGGACCAGGCTGCCCAGAGAGGTTGTGGAGTCTCCTTGGCTGGAGACATTCAAACCCCACCTGGATGCGTTCCTGTGTGATGGACTCTAGGTGACCCTGCTCTGGCAGGGGGGTTGGACTGGATGAGCTTTCGAGGGCCCTTCCTACCCCTAGGATTCTGTGATTCTGTGATTCTGTTGGGAAAGACCAACGAGAAAAGAAGGGAGAAGGTTGAAATACAGAGGTTGTAATAGCAAAATAACTCTGCGTGTCCTCCCTGTAAATGTAATTATGGTAAAATAATTGTGCCTAAGGGGACACTTGCAATCAACACCCTCCTTACACTTATTAGAGGCACAAAAGCCTCGGAGAAAGAGTTAGGAGAAGGCACCTTAGTGAAAATATTTGCAGCAGAAACACAGGAAAGCACAGCTCTCCCTCCTGTTTGCCCTGCATTCCCCGAGTATTCGCACGGGCAGAACAATGGTGTGTCCCTTACCACACTTCCTTCCCCTCGCCCAGGGCTGCTCAGATGCTGCAGGGCTATGGGACCTCCCTCTGGTTTCACTGCCATGCACAGGCAGGCAGACAGACAGAAGTACACGTCTTGGCTCGCCTCCCACCAGATGTCTTCTAGATAACTTCAGCCTTGCTTTTTTCATGCTTCATTTTATTCTTCTACAAAGTGGAGAAAGTATCGCAAATCATAGAATCCCAAAATGGTTTGGATTGGAAAGGACCTGAAAGCTCATCCAGTTCCAACCCCCCTGCCATGGGCAGGGACACCTCCCACGAGCCCAGGTTGCCCCAAGCCCCATCCAAGCTGGCCTTCAACACTGCCAGGGAGGGGTGCCAAATCTCCAAGCATTGCTCAGTGCCCTCCATCCAGATGTGGCATCAATTACATCATCCATTAATCAGATGTTCCTTGCTTTTTCCCAAAAAAGCCGGCCATGGAGGCATCTGCTGTGCTTTCACCATGCCCTGCCTTGTGTCTCAAACCTTCCAACCGTTACCTTCCCACCCCTGAGCACAGTAGCAACTGCAAAGAACCAACATCCAAAATGCTCTGACATATTGGGACGAAAAAACATATCCTGTGACACCAAAATGATCCGTGGTTGGGCCATCAGCAGGGCTCAGGCAAGTGTTTCTCCAGCAAAGACTTCTCTCCTGTGACCCTGGAAGGAGGAAAAGGGGTTTTCTACATACAGGGTGGATGAAACCTCACATTTTCTGGGAGGAGGGTGATTATAGAATCATAGAATCCCAGAATGGTTTGGGTTGGAAGGGACCTTTAAAGCTCATCCAGTCCAACTCCCCTGCAGTAATCAGGGACATCTTCAACCAGATCAGGTTGCTCAGAGCCCCGTCCAGCCTGACCTGGAATGTTTCCAGGGATGGGGCATCTCCCACCTCTCTAGGCACCCTGGGCCAGTGTCTCACCACCCTCATCATAAAAGATGTCTTCCACCTATTCAGTCTGAATCTCTCATCTTCTAGTTTAAAGCCATCACCCCTTGTCCTATCACTGCAGGTCCTGCTAAAAAGTCTGTCCTCATCTTTCTTATAGGCCCCCTTTAAGTATTGCAAGATGGCAACAAGGTCTCCCCAGAGCCTTCTCTTCTCCAGGCTGAACAACCCCAACTCTCTTGGCAGAGTGGCAGAGGTGTTCCATCCCTGTGACCGTTTTTGTGACCTCCTCTGGACCTGGTTCTATGGTTAAGGACTGTTCACCCCCATCCCTCTGTTCCCACTCCTGCAGGAAGCTGCAGCATCTCCTTCACTGTCCCCCCACCCAAAATACCAAAGCATCATCTCCTGGAAGACTTTCCATGTGATGCTTTCTGCATTGCCAGATCTCACAGAATCACAGAATCACAGAATCCTAGGGGTTGGAAGGGACCTTGAGAGATCATCCAGTCCAACCCCCCTGCCAGAGCAGGGTCACCTAGAGTCCATCACACAGGAACGCATCCAGGCGGGGTTTGAATGTCTCCAGCCAAGGAGACTCCACAGCCTCTCTGGGCAGCCTGGTCCAGTGCTCTGGCACTCTCACAGTGAAAAAGTTTCTCCTGATATTCACATGGAACCTCCTATGCTCCAGTTTGCATCCATTGCCCCTTGTCCTATCATTGGGCATCACTGTAAAAAGCTTGGCTCCATCGTCCTGACCCTCACCCTTTACATATTTGTAACCATGGATGAGGTCACCCCTCAGTCTCCTTTTCTCCAAGCTAAAGAGCCCCAGCTCCCTCAGCCTCTCCTCACAAGGGAGATGTTCCA
>VZRW01009519.1:52735-75032 GCA_013398125.1 Aegotheles bennettii | reverse complement strand
CTCCGTTCTCCAAAAGGGTGTTTCTTCCCCCAAAAGGGTGTTTCTTCCCCCAAAACGTGTTTCCTTACCCAAAAGGTGTTTCTTTCCCCCCAAACCCATACCCTCCCCACCCCCACATGGTGGCTTCACCTGACCTGGAGCATCCCAAGCAAAGTTGGGATGTGACAGGGGTGCTACCATGTGGTGGAGGTCATGGGTGGGCACCCACCTAAGGAGAGGTCCCAGGGTACTCCTTCAGGTCTCCAGGACCCCCCCCCCCCCATCCAGTTGCCAGGGTGGGGATCTGGCCACCCCTTTTTTCTCCTTTAGGCCCTACTTGTTTTACAGGTAAAGCTTCATTTTTACACGTTGGCTCTCAAAATAATGGCATCTGCAGTGTCCCCAGCCCCAGGGCTCTCCACCGGGGTTGTCTGGCACCATAAAATCCTGAGGCAGCAAAATCCTGAGAGGGATTTATTGCCACTTGCCCACCGTGGGCTGGAGGAGCACCCTGAGCCTGTCCAGCACCCAGTCTCTCCCAGCACCCTCTGAGGATGTGATAGGAATGTCCTGGAGAGCTCTTGGGGACATCCCCCTGGAGCACAGCCCCGTGTTAAGGACCCCAGATTTCTTGCTACAGCACTGAGAACAAGGGGTGGATGTAGAGGGTATCACTTTGTCTTGATGCAGCAGAGAAATTGCTCAGAAAAAAAGGAGTAATTCATAAAAAAACAGAGGGAAAAAAAGAATCTCATTGCTGTTTGATTGAAGCTCTCTCCCAAGTCCTCTACATTGCCCGCCTAGGAAACTGGGCGTTGAGGAGTTGCAGTGGAAATGTGAGCTTTCCTTTGGAAAAGCTCTGTTGTAGCAATTCCTGATGTTGAAGCTGCGAAATTTCACCCTGGCGAGATGGAAGTGGGGATTCTTCAGCCAGAAAACAACAAAAAAAAGCTGGCTTTGGGTTTTCAGGGGTGGGTCCACACAGCCACTGTGATCACTTGTAATCGTGTTGGCTTAAGGGTTATTTTGAGGCTGGGAAGGGATTATAGATAGAGGATCGGGATAGTCATAACCATGCTGCATGTGAAATTAAAAAAAATATTGAATTATGGTGCTTTTTACTGGCTCTTTGTCCCTGTGTGAAGGAAAATGAGTGCTCAGGAAGCCCGTGCAGGTTTTCCTCTGTTAAAAAGTTGTGCTGTGCATGGAGAACGTCAAACCCGACCACACCGTTCGGATGCTTTATTCTCCTCCCAGCTGCCAGGGGATTCAGGCTGTTGCTTATCAGCAAAAGTTAGCCTGGTGCTTATTCTTAAAGAGCTTTTTTTTGGGTTTGGAACACACAGGACAAGTGTCTTCTACCTTCTTGCCTTCTTCTAAATCGCTGGCTTGCACTTGGCAGGTGTGGCTAGGGAAAAGCTGAAGTAAATGGATTTCCTGCCTTGCATTTTGTCTGGCAGGTCTGTGTTCACCCATCCCCAGACAGAAAACAGTCCATTAATATATTACACAGCTTTTATCCACCTGAGGAGTGATGCTGCCTGAATCCTTAATGCCTGCTATTTGAACACCTTCTCCTCTGTCAAGACCCAAAGTGTCTTCACGCCGCTATCCCGGCGATCTTTGGCTGCAGAAGATTTCTCTCTGGTTTAGAAGGTGCTTCCCCAGCAGCGAACAGAAGCTCTGCTTTGAAGCAGAGTTAATTTTAGAGTGGGTGTCTCTGTCAAGCTGTACTTTTCCTATTAAATACGCGTGTTCTTGTGCTCTTCCCTGCTGTGGATTCAGCACTGGAAGGCGAAGCGTGACTGATGTTTGTCTTGACGATGAGCAGCGCAAAGAAAAACGAGTTCTGGTTCAATCAATTTATTTCGTGTTGGGTTGTAGGTGTGGAAACTGCTGGCTTGGAGTTAATGATGAAGGGTTTAGGTGTTGCAAGGCAACAAATCAATGGAAGGTTACAATGAGATACTGAACCAGCTGCAAGGGCCCAGGACTGTTTGTTGCACCTTTATCCATAAATTGCCATGCATATTTGATCTCAAGGAGCTACATTGAAATTGCTGTAGTGTTTCACGGTGACAAAATCAGTATATTTAGGGTTTTTTGGGTTTTTTTTTTAACACATGGGTTATAGCAACTCAATGGTTGCAGATGGTGGTGTAGGTTGAGGTCGAGATGCCGGCAGCAGATGGCTCATTCACCTTGTTCTTTGCTTGGAGGCACTCTGGTGCTCACAGGTGGTAGGAGTTAGATCTGGGTCCTCTTTTCACAGACACACCTGCGGGGAATGTTGTCCTTTAACTTGCTTTGTGAGTCATCTCAAGGGTGAAGATAAAAGGGCATGGTCGTGCCTTTGAAATCCTCATGGCGTTGGTGCCGTACAGCTACGGGGCTGTGTGTGAAGGTGAGGTTATTGCTAACATTGAGGGGGTTTGGGTTGGACATGGATGAGCACTTAGGGCTCCTCATAAGAGGAGCTTTCCTACAAACATGGGGGGTAGCAACATGTTTTCCCTGGAAGCTATGGAAGCTGGTCTGAAACTCCTTTTCCTTGAGAAGATGCATTCTGAGAGGCTGTCCCTCTGTCCAAAAGCCCTGTAATGAGATGCTTTGCACCTTCTTGCTAGGATTGAGATGAAGTGATGGGATCCACCTGGCAGCCACTTGGCTGTGGCCATAAAAAGGCTTCATTAGGCTGCAGTAGTTGATTGTTACACTTCCTGAAGGCCAAATGGCGGGGGAAGAGGTGGCTCTGCTAGCTCGCCCTCCTGCAGAAAAGCAGCAAGTGGTGGTGCTGTGAGGAGGCTGTAGCTGCTCTGGGCTTTGCTGGTGCCAACTGAGGCTGTTGTGGGGTGAGTGGTGTCTCCTGGCTTGCAGTAGGGTGTTTGCTCCCCCAAATCCCTGTACTGAGCTGACAAATATTCCTTCTGCTCAGGAGAGGGCAGTGTCACACCAACGAGCTGCTTCCTTCACCACGCTGGCGTATGCGTGGAGATGACAACCTTTGCCCACCCAGGGGTCCAGGAGGGTCTTACAGGGGTGCAATCTCCAGTGTGCATGGGGGATCCGGGCACCTCATCCCTTCTCCCTTCTTCCCCAAGCAAAATATTCCCCTTGAGCTCCACTCTGTGCTGGCTTTCCCTGACCCTGAGCGTGCTGCTGGTGGCTAACAGACCTTTGTAGGAATATTCTAGGCATGACGTTGGGAAAAGGGATGTAAAAGACTGTTTATAGCAGTTTCTTTTGCCTGCCAGCCCTTTTATAAACAGTGATTAGATACGGATACTTTAATGTGTGTCTTGACTTTCATACTCCTAGCTCTGCTGCTCTTTCCTCTTTAGCTGGAACCACCGTGCTCTCCCTGCTTCCTCCAAAAATACCCACAGCTACTGGCAGGACAACAGCTTGAATATTTGGTGAAATAGCCTGTTATTGCTCAATAATCTGAAAAAAACCCCCCTTATTTTTATATGCAATTAAGTATTTGTATAAGGTTTCTGCCAAGGAGTGGTTTCAAGGTACAGAGTGTTCCCCTCAAGGGTGTTCAAACAAGGACCTTCTTGGGTGGCAATGGGAAATTTTTCCATGCTCATGCCTATCTTGATGCATCCTGTGTTTTCACACACTGAATCCATTACACGTTGTGATGGAGCTCTGTCTCTTTTGCCTGCCTGCCCTTTGAGTAGGATCAGCTTTATGAAATATATCACAGAATCCTAGGGGTTGGAAGGGACCTCGAAAGATCATTTAGTCCAACCCCCCTGCCAGAGCAGGGTCACCCCATAGATTGCTTTTGTGGATGTTTTTCTTGCACTGATTTTATTTTTTTTGGTGATTTTTTTGATTCAGCTGTTGGGCTGTAAGTTTGCTGGTTTTGCCTCAGAATGCTCTAAAGGATCTGTTTCACTTTCGGATTTGCCAGGTGCTAAAACTGCTTTTACCTTGTGCTTTTCCCCTCAAAGCCAGCTCGCCTTAATTTTTTGATTTTTTATTTATTTTTCAAAATCCTGATTATTTCCCTTAAAACTCCCCTGTAACTGGTGTGATCTCTTTATGAATGTCTGGTGCCTGCGTTTTGCTTCCCTTCCTCCCCCTTAGTGAGCTGAAATGAAACTTGTCCCTCCCCCATCCTGAGGTTAGATGCACAGTGCAGGAATACTCTGCCCGTCCTCTTAGCAGCGCTGAGTTTCAGGCTCATATTTGCACAGGTTGCTCAGGGAAAGCATCTTGGGTCTGACTTAAATAGTATAAGGTGAAGACTAGAGTTACCTTTAAGAAGTAATTTGGATACAACATTTAAAAAAATGTCATGGACTGGCTGTATCCTTCAACATCCAAGTGTTCCAAAACCAATCTAATAGGTTATATCTTGGGCTACTTATCTTGTATTGATGAAGCTCTTGAGTTGACGGTCACCTAATCATAAATCAAGTTGCTTGAGTCTAAAATCAAGTCAAAAGTCTTGGTTTTACCTGCTGCAGAATTGCAGCAAAACCAAATAAATGTATTAAATTTTCAGATGTGGAGGTGGCTACGGCCACATGGGTGGCGATTGGGGTTTGGTAGGTGAAGGTCATGGCGTGGTGGGGTGATGCATGGTGCTCCGTGAGGTTTTCAGGTAGTAGGTCTAATCCTGGAGGAGGTCAGTTAAAAGCTTGGAGAGGGTTTGAGGCTTGTGCCTAGGCTTGCTGTCCTGCTAAACTTCCTAGGACCTTGCTACAAGGGCAGAAACCTGGTGGTAAGGGGCAGGCTTGCCCCTTCCAAGAGGTCCCTTGTGTGTGACCCCACCTGAAACCCATGTGCTGGCTGCAGAGTTCTCCTCTGAGCAAAACCTTGGAGGATGTGGTAGAACTGGGATATGCTCAGGGTCATACCTCAATTCCCCTTGTTGTGTCCAGTGCTTTTCCACCAGGCTGCCAAGGGGCAAGGTGGGGCTGAGGTCTTCCCAGGTCATGCTAACAGGAGGTGCTGCTGGTGCTCAACCCCTGATTCTAGATGGATAAGGAGTGCTTAGGCTTGTTTACAGGGGTTTACCACGGTGGTGAGGTCACTCTCTGGTATTTGGGTGGATTTTATTATGAGTGTGTTTGTTTTTTTGGGTTTAGTTTTTTTTTGCCAAGGGGTAATTAACGCTTTCCTTGGGATTAAAATATTTCCTGCCTGTCTCAGCTGTTGATGCAGGAAGGGCTCATCCAACTGTTTGACCTTTCTTTGGAGACAAAAAGGGCTTTTTTGGAGAAGGTAAGAAGTGTGTGTTCAAAAACTGTGTTTCTTTCTTTACCCACTGACTTTCTTGTCTGAAGAAGCCCCATCAAGAAGTTTCTTGAGGCTGTCGAGTGGGTGATGTGTTGTAGGCAGTCGCCTGATCCAGCAGTGATTATGTTTGGAGGTATTGTGGGAATTTTGGTGTCAATCTACCTGACTAATTATTCATACATCTTGATGATGAGACTTTAAACTGTCAGTCAGACCTATTGTGGTTTGAAATCCAGCAAACAGACAGTGCCTGTGTCCTGGTCTGGGTGTCCAAGCAGAAATCCAGCAGACTTGCTCTGTTTCTCCCAAGCTTTTTGGGTTGGAATTTCTCCATCTCTGGCCATGAGCTGGCTGTTGGAGCTTGGAGATCTGCATAGGAATAAGGGCTGAACAGCCCTTGTAATCCAGCGGGTGGTTTGGGACTTGTTAGGAGCCCTGAAATTCTTCAAGCCAAGAGGTAAGGCAAGACCTAAAGCTCCTCAAATGCCTATTTTTAGATGTGTTTCTGTTCACATGCAAATTATGCTCACCATAAAGGATTGCTCTGTATGTGGTGCACTGAACTTGCAAGCCCTGTTTTCCAGCTTTTACTCGGATATCAAAAAGCCTGCCAAAAATATATATATATATTATATGTTATGCTCATGAGTCCTATGAGCTCCTGAACTGCTTGCTATGTCGTATTTGATGCTCTGAATACACTGGAGGGTGGCTCTTATTTTAGGGGTGGGTTTACCCCCCCTGCTTGGGCTTCTTTTTTTTTGGCATTACCTTCAAAAGTTGCTGGTGTCTGACAGCCTGCAAGCTTCTTATGGTTGTGCTTGTCTTCTCCTCTCTTTCTGCCCCTGCCTGAAACCTGGAGGCAGAATGGGTGTTCAAAATGAAGCAGCTGAACTCGTATTTAGCTGGGAGTTCATTGCTGAAATGCAGAGTGTGTGCAGCCCTGGTTAAAAGCCTGATTTAAAGTGCAAGGTTGACAGCTCAGCTGGAGATCCTCTCCCTTATCACAAGCATTTCCTAATCATTTCCTAATCTATCTCCTTTGCGTAAGGATGGGTTTTTTTCCTCTGGATCTCCAGGCTCTTGGTGAGCTCTGTGTCCAAGGAATGCAGCTGTATATGTTAAAATGTTAATGTGGAAGAGTGCTCTGGTGTCTCTTAGGCTGCCAGGGAAGCCTTTGTGCCTCACAAGGTCGTGATGCTGTGTAGATGTGTGTTCCTGAACCACGGACTCTGAGGGTTCTCCTGATACGGTTCTGCTTTGCAAAGGAAAATAAAGTAGCTTGTGGGATTACAGGGATGGAGCTGCTGGCCCTGAAAGCACGGGCAGGAGCAGTGGGGCTGGAGGTCAGCATCCAAGGAAGTGTCTTTTCTTTCTGAACCTCCCCTTTTCCAGTTTGAACCCGTTCCAACCACCACAGACCCCAAAACAAGACACTAACCCTGGCTTTACCCATAGAATCATCAAATGGTTTGGGTTAGAAGGGACCTTAAAGCTCATCCAGTCCCCCCCCCTGCCATGGGCAGGGACACCTCCCACCACACCAGGTTGCTTCAAGCCCCATCCAACCTGGCCTTCAATGAACACTGCCAGGCAGGGGCAGCCACAGCTTCTCTGGGCACCCTGGGCCAGGCTCTCACCACCCTCACACCAAACAATTTCTCCCTCACATCCCACCTCCATCTCCCCTCTGGCACTTGGAACCCGTTGCCCCTGGTCCCATCACTGCCTGCCCTTGGCACCAGTCCCTCTCCAGCTTTCCTGGAGCCCCTTCAGGCACTGGAAGGTGCTCCAAGGTCTCCCCGGTGCCTTCTCTTCTCCAGGCTGAACACCCCCAACTCTCTCAGCCTGTCCCCAGAGCAGAGCTGCTCCAGCCCTCAGATCACCCCAAGGTGGTGGAGTCACTGTCCCTGGGGGTGTTCAAAAAACGGGTTGATGAGGCGCTTGAGGCCATGGTCTAATGGTCAGGAATATGATGGGATAAAGGTTGGACTTGATGACCCTGGAGGTCCCTTCCAACCAGAATGATTCTATGATTCTAAGCTATGGCATGTGAGGTGTTGATCTTGGCTGCATGGTCAGTTCATCCAGTTTGGGATTTCCAGACTTCAAAACCTGCTCTGTTGTGCTGCTCCTGCACTGGGTTTGTAATGCAACTCTGGCTCCACCAAAAGCTGCTGCAGATCGGAAATGTGGTTTGTTTGGGGTCACCTCCATGGAGGTGTTGCTGACAGCTGCAATCCATCTGCCAGGCTGGGAAAGCTCTGGTGCACACTGATCTCAAACCATGCTTGTCTGGGAAGCTTTAATGATGCTGGTGACCTGCCCCAGTGTCACCTAGAGTGGGGTGACAAATGCTTCGGCTGGTTGGTGGATGGGCCCTTCTGGAAAGGGGTGAGAGTTGTGGGGAGATGTCAGCTGGTTAATAGCAAGGCTGGATTTGAGCCTGTGACCTGAAGGCAAAGGTTCCTGCTGGGCTGAAAATCCCTCATGGTTTTTATCAGCTTGATATCATCTTGATATCATTAAAACTCTTGGTGTTATCATATATCATATGGTTCTATCATATGGGGTTATTATGGTGGTGCTGGGTAGATGGTTGGGGTGGATGAGCTTGAAGGTCTCTTCCAACCATAGTGATTCTGTGAGCATGAGAGTCCTTAAATCTGAGCTTCTGGGGTAATAATCTGGTGGTACTGAGTGCTGTAGTGGACTGATGAGATCCCACATGTGCTCTCTTGGGCTCTCCCCCTCAGCTCAGGGAAAATAATGGATTTTTTTCCTATTTCTCTGAACTTTGTAGCTCAGCTGCATGTTCCCTGGAAGGGCTGACCTGGACCACTGGCTTAAGGTCTGGAGTCTGCTCTGCTTCTCTGCTTGATCAATTTGTGGGTTGGATGTTGGGCTGTCCCCACTGGGAGCTGTGAAGCTTTTGAAAGGTCCATGGGATGAGGAGCAAGAAGCCCCTTGGCTCACAAGCAAATGGAGTCAGAAGATGACGTGTTCCCTGGTATTTCTGCACCTTCCTTCCCTGGGCATTACGTGCTTCTCACTATCTCTGCTGATGTTTGCAATAGTGATAAGAGAGGCTCTGTAACAAGTGTGCTCTGGGGCAGAGAGAACTTCCAGTGCGCAAGAACTGTTCCAGCTGGGAGCTTATCAGCACCATTAAAACTTGAAGGATCAGCGAGGCTTGAGAGATGTGGGTGTTTTGGGTCCTTTAGCAGTATGGAAACATCCAAGGAGGAATTGTGCTGGAAGTGCTGCTGCTCTGTAAGTCCTTCTTTTTTTAAAATATATATAAAGTGGGCAATTTGGGGAAGGAGGCTCTTAAACTGGTCAAGCGTGAGTCTTAAGTGGAGCTGGCTGGTTGCTGTGTAATGAGCTGGCTGATGCTTAATGGAGGTGATAGATGGTCTCAATGTGAATTAAATTGAGGGATCCACCTTCTTGCATCTCACCAGGCTGCTCTTTGCTTGGAGAAAGAGCTCCTGGTGCTTTCATGCAGCTATTCAAGATTCTCCCAACTTGGCTTGATGCTCTTCCATGGCACTGGCCTCTACAAGGATGACAAAAAACATGGGTTGGAGCTGGTAAGGAGTACAGTGGTGTAGACCTGGACCAGGAACCACCTGGCTCCCACCTTGATTTGGAAGACCCATAATTCCCAGTAGCTCCCATGTGTTGCTTCAGTGCACTGAGATGACTGGGGAGGCTGTGGACATCTCTTGTCCTCCTCAAATTTGGGCAGCTGACTCCATGCTTATGCAGACATCTCCATCTTCTTTGGATTTGGAACTTGGGGACTTCTCCAGTGGATAGTGCCCACATCTCCTCTCTAAAAATGTGAATAGGGTTTATTTTCTTGTGCTAAACTCCCCACGAGGGAGACATGGTGATAGCTGCTTTACAAGAGTGTCATGATCAGAACAGCTGCTTAGAAATTTCCTCTTCCCTTTTGGGATGAGGAAATGATGATGTTCATTTCAAGCCACTGCAAATGCTCCTTTCCCAGGAGGGATGGAGCCTGGAGGTTGAAACCAGACAGCCAAGAACAAGTCAAGGACCTGAGCAGGGAACTTGTTTCTTTGGCTGCTCCTACTAGAAAGTGCAGCTGGGGTGGGAAGGTTCTTCCAGGTTTGCTTCCCTGTTGTTTTTCATAACCACTGTCAGCAATGCCAGAAATGTGCAGAAAGTCATGGGAAAGAAGAGTCACACCTAAGGGTCACCTACTGTTGGCCATGGCAGGAAGGTCCCTCTAGGCTGCTGTCCTCTTGTGTGCAGTGTCCCTTTTGTTGTGAACACAGGACAAACCAGTCCTGGTCATTGCCATGTGTGTTAGGCTGCCCTGCTCTTTCAGGCTTTATTTTCATCCCAGTTTTAGAATAACTTTATTTCCTTTTCTCTTGTACTGATGTTCTGGGTGGGGTTCTCCAGAAAGGCATGAAGAAGAATGGTTTGGATCATAGGATCATAGGATCATTATGGTTGGAAGGGACCTCCAGGGTCATCAAGTCTGACCTTTATCCCATCATATTCCTAACCATCGGACCATCAGACCATGGCCTCAGGTGCCTCATCAACTCGTTTTTTGAACACCCCCAGGGACAGGGACTCCACCACATCCCTGGGCAGCCCATTCCAGTGCCCAACCACCCTCTCAGGAAAGAACTTCTTCCTAATCTCCAACCTAAACTTCCCCTGATGGAACTTGAGGCCATTCCCTCTCGTCCTGTCATCAGCAATTGGGGAGAAGAGACCAACACCAGCCTCACTACAACCTCCTTTTAAGTAGTTGTAGAGGACAATAAGGCCACCAACTGGTGGCATGGCAGGAGATGGAGGAGGGAGGGAGCTGGGACTTGGCAAGAGCGATCCCAGCTATAGTATGATGGCAGATATGAACTTACCCTCTGCAAAGCCATGCTCCAGGGTTTTGGCTGGCTTAATCAAGGTTGTCTGAGGAACATCAGCCCTGGCTGTGCTGCAGATAGTCTGAGCTGTTGGAAGAGATGGCTCTTCACAAAAGTAGGAGCAAAGAACTCATTGCTGTTACACACTGCTGTGCACAAGGTCAGCGTGACCGTCTGCTTCCCAAATTGTGTGATTGGGTTCACTTTTCCAGCAAATGCTGCTGCTCAGCCATGTAATCAGTTAAGGGGATTTAACACAGTGTCCAATGTTTCTAACTCAGCTTTGTGATAGCAACATAACCCAAAAAAAGGCAGAGTTAAGGTGAGTGGAAATGCGAGTTCCTGGGGCTATCCAATTCCAGTACCTCGTGTAGCAAAGCCATCTGATTTCTACCAGAATTGATAGACCAATCATTATATTAAAATTGACTCTCAGTGTTGTAACCTGGGGAGAAAGCACATCTATTGGTACTTGTTCTAGCTCAAACACCATGGCTTGAGGCAGTGACTCCTGTGAAATCTCTCATTTAAATGCCACAGTCAGGAAACACAAACCAGCCGTTTGCATAGGGGGAAGGTGGTTGCAGTGATCTCAGATCAGAAAATCACAGAATGTCAGGGGTTGGAAGGGACCTCAAAAGCTCATCCAGTCCAACCCCCCTGCCAGAGCAGGGTCACCTAGAGTCCATCACACAGGGATGCATCCAGTTGGGGTTTGAATGTCTCCAGAGAAGGAGACTCCACAACCTCTCTGGGCAGCCTGGCCCAGTGCTCTGTCACTCTGACAGTGACAAAGTTCTTCCTTATGTTCACCCAGAACCTCCTGTGTTCCACCTTGCACCCGTTCCCCCTTGTCCTATCACTGGCCATCCCTGAGCAGAGCCTGGCTCCATCCTCCTGCCCCTCACCCTTTACATATTGATAAACATTCATGAGGTCACCCCTCAGTCTCCTCTTCTCCAAGCTAAAGAGCCCCAGCTCCCTCAGCCTTTCCTCACAAGGGAGATGTTCCACTCCCTTCATCATCTCTGTGGCTCTGCGCTGGACTCTCTCAAGCAGTTCCCTGTCCTTCTTGAACTGTGAGGCCCAGAACTGGACACAGGACTCCAGGTGTGGCCTCACCAAGGCAGAATAGAGGGGGAGGAGAACCTCTCTTGACCTACTGACCACAGCCCTTCTAACACACCCCAGGATCCTCTTGGATCCACCTATTGGATCCTCTTTTTACCCAAATTGATGCTAACTGCATCCCTGACCCATTCTATATATTTTAGAAGCAGCTTTCTGCTTCAAGTTGGAAGTGACAAACAACCATGGGGTTAGATCTAAGAGGAAGAGAAAATGAGTGAGTGCTGGTAGGAGGGGGGACAGCAAGCATGGCTTGAATCATGTTGTGTGAACCATCTCACCTCTAACCTTTTGAGCTCTGGAATCACATCTGGACCTCAGCCCAATTTATTTGCTCGTGTGGCTTTTTTACCTCAACCCTTTATTAGGTTCCATAAGACAATTAATTACAAAGGCTTCTGGAGTCCCAGGAGGAGCATCTGGAAAGAGCAGAGGAAAGCTCTTGTTTGAGTGTTCCTGTTTCATGGGAGTGCCTCAGTGCTTGGTCAAGAAGATGGACTTCACATCCTCCTAGTCCATGTCTTACCTCAGCCACTGTTGTCTTCTGCTGGATGCTTTTGCCTGGCTGCCCTAAAACTTACTGCTGTCTTTCAGCATTGCCTGAAGCTGATGAGATGTTCTGCTCCCAAACTGTCCGCTTCTGGTGACAGATCCCATATAGGCTCATAGAATTGCTTTTGGTTGGAAAAGACCTTTAAGATCATAAAGTCCAACCATTAACCCAGCACTGCCAAGGCCACCACTAACCCATGTCCCTAAACACCACACCTACATGCCTTTTAAATCCCTCCAGGCATGGGGACTCCTATCTTCCT
Organism: Aegotheles bennettii; assembly: GCA_013398125.1. NCBI lineage: Eukaryota > Metazoa > Chordata > Aves > Caprimulgiformes > Aegothelidae > Aegotheles > Aegotheles bennettii. Next base: position 62,941 of record VZRW01009519.1, on the reverse strand, counting down.
GGGAACTTCCCTGGGAATGTTTGATTCCCACAGGCTGACTTTTTTTGGAAGGAAGGGTATGAGATAAATGCTGCCTAAGGCACTTGTGGCTGTCAGCTCTACTGAGCCAGCTCTTGGACAGGGGTGTTGAGTAACACCCTGCTATGTCTCAGGCACCATCCATCAGGTTTAAGGCTTGTTGAATGGCAGAGCTGTTGAGAAAAAACATTGGGCTGAGGCAGTGTAGCTGGTGTTAAAACAATAAATATAGCTGCAAGTGCCTGAGCTTTGAAGTAAATTGTGCTGTGGCTGTTGGGTGAATGGATATCTAGGGACTGCTGAGGTGTCTGCTTTCCCCCCAGGGCCCATTTCCAACTGGGAGACTTGGGAATTTGTGAAGGCAGCAGCTACCTGGCTGTGGGGAAAGTCCTGTGTCCCACCAGTAATAAATCCTCTCCTGGCCATGAAACATGAGGGCTATATTTAAATAAATTTCTTCTTCTGGAGTTGAAACCAACTGCAGGATTTGATCTTCTAACTCTTTTTGCATTACAAAAGATGGATAAAGTGAGGTTTGCCACTTCTCTTGCTTTCATAGAACTGTGAAGTGCAGAAAGATCTTGATGCCATAGGCTTACTGAAGACCTTTATGCCATGGCCATCCTGGGGGCATTCAAAAAACGGGTTGATGAGGCACTTGAGGCCATGGTCTAATGGTCTGATGGTCAGGAATATGATGGGATAAAGGTTGGACTTGATGACCCTGGAGGTCCCTTCCAACCATAATGGTTCTATGGTTCTATCCTGGAGCAATCAGATGCTTGAGGTCTGCTCAGGTTGGTGTGTTTTGGAGTGCTTCACTTGTCTCCTGTCACACTTCAGCTCAGGCAGAAAGTGCCCACGTTTAACAAATGCTTTTCTTTGGTTTTCTTTTCTTTTTGGTTGTAGCTTTTGTTTGTTTTCCATTTCTCCTGGAAATTACTCTGCAGAGCAGGAGTTTGGCTGAAAGCCTGAGCAGGACTTGCCTGGATGTGCCACCCCCCAAGAATGAGTAGATAATACATAGTATTTTGCTCTATATGATAACCTCAATGTAATGTCACTGTTTCACATGAGCAGTGATACAGGTCCATGGGAAGACCATGGCCACTAGAAAAGGAATACGTGGGATTGGGTAAGAAAAGGAAATCTGCAATGATTTTCCTCCTTTTCCATTGGAACAGCTTTTCTCCAGTGCAATAGGCAAATGATAAATGCTTAATTTGTGATTATTTTCTTTGGGGAGTGCAGTGATGGATGGTAACCAGATACCATAAATACTTCCAGCTTTAGATACAACCTACAAAAAATAGCTGGGAGCTCTGGGAGGGCTGGTACTTGGCGAAGGGCTCTGCTCAATTTATCCTGAGCGTGCCAATGGGCTGAGTTCACAGAGCATCTTCAGAGCCAGCAGGGTGTGAGGGTGGTAATTGGAAAAAACCTCCCTGCTCCTGTGGCAGGGACACAGGGACTGTTTCATCACCTTGTAACATGCTCATCATGGTGTGTTTTGCAACTTGAAACCGTTACCTGAGCATTGCTGCTTTTCATCCCAATGGTTGAGTAGGTTTTGGTACCTTGGGGTTGGGCTGGGAACATAATCATGGAATCATTTTGGTTGGAAAAGCCCTTTAAGAACATCCAGTCCAACCATTAACCCAGCACTGCCAAGGCCACCACTGACACATGGCCCTCAGCACCACATCTACACGGCTTTGAGATCCCTCCAGGGATGGGGACTCCACCACTGCCCTGGGCAGCCTGGCTAGGCCCTGACAGCCCTTTGGGGCAGGAATTGTTCCTCAGATCCCATCTAAACCTCCTCTGGTGCAACTTGAGGCCATTTCCTTGTCCTATCACTTCTTCCTTGGGAGAAGAGACCAACACCAACACCACCCCCAGCTCCAATCTCCTCTCAGGGAGTTGCAGAGAGTGAGAAGGTCTCCCCTCAGCCTCCTTTTCTCCAGGCTGAACACCCCCAGCTCCCTCAGTTGCTCCTTGTAGGACCTGTGCTCCAGGCCCTTCCCCTTCTCTGGACACACTACAGCCCCTTGATGTCCTTCTTGTAGGAGGTCTTCAAACAGAGGCAGCTCCCTGCAAAAGCAGCTTGTAATGACTGAGATGTGTAGAGGAGGCATCTGTCCCAGTAACTGTGGATCAGCTGGGGTGGGAGCAAAATCCCAGTCTTACAGGTCTGGTTACAGGACTCTCAGCTATCTTTAGCTGCTTTTCCCCCAGGGGTGTTTGCACGTGGTGGAGAAATGTCTGACAGCTGAACCTGCCTCTGCTGCACCCCCACCAGCCTGGATGAGAGGGACTTGGTGGGTTGCTCTGTGAATAATCCAGGAGAAGAGCACTTAGGGAGTGTGTTGGCTCCTTATGTTCAATATGGAAATGACACCTTTCCACGTGGGGGTAAGAATAACCTGGGGATGTCATAGGAACCCATGAGCATGGGAGGTCTGCTTAGCTCTGGAGGTTCAGCTTTCCATTGATGTTCTCAGGCTGATCTTTAGGTTGATGTTAAACCACAAAACGTGGCTTTTGTGGTGTTTATTCATGTGAAATAACCTCTCCATGGAGGTGGGGACAGCATGGGGGTGGCTTCCAGTGGCTTGGTTTCTCCAAATATTGCTGGCAAAAGGGTGGTTTTCAGACTTAAACATTGGTCCTTTTAGGACAGCTCAGGAGATTTGTAGAGTAGAACATGGCATGGATCAGGTGTGTGGGCTGAGAGTTTGAAACCACTTCTGGCATGGCATGAGTTCTGTTCAGACCTTGTTCCTTCTCATTTTCCCCCCAATCCTGCAGCCCTTGCAGAAGGGAAACAGTGCTCTGCTGGAGGGAGGACTCTGCTCTGTGGACACTTTCTGATTCTCTCAGAAAATGCTCAGTCATGATGTCCCTCATCTTTTTACACGATGCTGCTTCATGCTATAGTTTACCCATCAAGGGACGGATGTCCTGCCCATGTTGTCTCTCTGGGGAATGCACAGTTGGTCCATCACGCATAGGAGGGGGAGGGGGGAACCAAACCTTGGGGAGAACCCAGTACTGGGTCCAGTTCTGGAGTCCCCAACACCAGAAGGACACGGAGCTGTTGGAGAGAGTCCAGAGGAGGCCATGGAGATGCTGCGAGGGCTGGAGCAGCTCTGCTCTGGGGCCAGGCTGAGAGAGTTGGGGGTGTTCAGCCTGGAGAAGAGAAGGCACCGGGGAGACCTTGGAGCACCTTCCAGTGCCTGAAGGGGCTCCAGGAAAGCTGGAGAGGGACTGGTGCCAAGGGCAGGGAGTGATGGGACGAGGGGGAATGGGTTCCAAGTGCCAGAGGGGAGATGGAGATGGGATGTGAGGGAGAAATTGTTTGGTGTGAGGGTGGTGAGAGCCTGGCCCAGGGTGCCCAGAGAAGCTGTGGCTGCCCCTGCCTGGCAGTGTTGAAGGCCAGGTTGGCTGGGGCTTGGAGCAATGTGGTGTGGTGGGAGGTGTCCCTGCCCATGGCAGGGGGTGGCACTGGATGAGCTTTAAGGTCCCTTCCAACCCAAACCAGTCTGGGATTCTGTGACTTACCCATCTAGAACTGTACCTTGGGTATGATGTTGTACAGCTCACAGGCCAAAGGGTGGCTCTAGAAACGGGGTGGCTGATGAAAACATGGTTAGAAAATTCAGTGGTTACTCTGAAGTGTGCATGAAAACTTCCCACACAGCATCTGCCTGACCAGGCAGGGCTGAGGAAGGTGCTGGTGAGCTTGCTGGTCTTGCTGGCCCTGTTCCTGCCTGCTGGCTGTAAGGATGACAGTATCACATGGCATCCAAACTGCTGCTACGTGCAATGGCTCTGCAGTAAGTTATTGGCCTCCTGGTGTTAGTTTTGGCAATGGGGTAACTTGGCTTGGCTGCCTGTATTTATCCAGCACAAATGGATTTATCACCCGGTGGCTTGATTTCTCATAATTACACCAGTGAAGAAAATCACACTTATTTTCTGCCTGTGTACCTGCCTTCTTGCTGCTTGGCTTTCTGGCTTTCTCTATTCCTCCAGCTCATGATGCTTTCATGCAGCTGCTCTGATTTGGAGTCTATGGACAGCGCTTGAGTTGTTTTAATCCCATTTCTTGTTGGGTGCAAAGATTAATGCTGTGGCTCTTGCTTTTCCCATCCTGGATGTTGGCTGTAGTATCTCTGGAAAGGCTTTAATTTTTTTAATAGTAGTTAAAAAAAAAATTAAAACGAGCAATGAACTGGATGACACGTGGGTGGGATGCTTGTCTTGTTATGAAACTTAGGTTGGAGATTAGGAAGAAGTTCTTTCCTGAGAGGGTGGTTGGGCACTGGAATGGGCTGCCCAGGGAGGTGGTGGAGTCCCCGTCCCTGGGGGTGTTCAACAAACGGGTTGATGAGGCACTTGAGGCCATGGTCTGATGGTCTAACGGTCAGGAATATGATGGGATAAAGGTTGGACTTGATGATCCTGGAGGTCCCTTCCAACCATAACGATTCTAAGATTCTATAAATGCCTTCAGGAAGAGCTCTCCTGAGGTTTTTTTTCCATGGATGATTGCATTTTCCTCTTTACTCCAGACTGTGAGACTCCCACTGACTGATGCTGTGCACGGAGTTGGACTTGCTCTGTTGGTCTGGGTGCTCAAATAGCACAAAGATGTTGCCTTACACCCAGCCCAGAATAAACCCTGAGCAAATCCAGGCAGTGATTTTGGCATCACACCCCTCTCTGCTCGCCGTGCTGGGAGGCAGGGAAGCGAAGTCATGCAGCACAACCTTGGAGGAATCTTTTATCTTGATGGAAACAGATGGGGTTTGACTTTGTGTCAATTATGGGCCTAGAATAACTCAATTTTACTGCAGAGGAAGTGGAAAGGTACAACGCTGCCACAGCCTGGATGCTGACAAGCAGAAATTGAGCTTCGAGGAGAGCAGTGCCTGGCATGGACGTTGATTATTTCCATGCTTGAGGAGCTTGGCCACCAGAAGGAAACTGCCTGTGTTGTGTTTGTGTAGGCCTCCACTCAAGAAGGTGCTAAGCAGGGCCTTTTAAAGCATCTTCTTGTACTGCAGCCTGGTGACAGATCCCATAGCTGGAGGCTTCTCTTGGAGAAGGGAGGTCACAGCCAGTGTACAAGTGAGGATCTAAGGGATAAGAGCCTTAAAAGGTCCCCTCTTCTGTCACTTGCTCACTGTTCATGCCCAACACTTGGCCAATTGTGTCTTTGGGAATCACTGTGTGAATAGAACAGGATTCATGTGTTTCCTTTGCTTTTTGTTAGTTTTTGGCTGAGTTTGAGTGTTCTGCTCACCATCGTGTGTTTTGGATAAGGAAGTGCTGGGGTGCTCAGCCAGTTGTTACTGGTTCTACCCAGCCACTTTGTACCCTTTCCCCCATAATTTCCCTTCTTTCCTGTTCCTCTCTGTACTTGATGCATGAAAGTTGATTTTGCAGAAGGATCAGAGCTGGGTTTTGCAGAGCACCATCATGTCCAGGGCTTCCACCAGTATTCAGAGGTCTCAGCCTGGATGAAGGTACACAATGCTTCAGGTCATGCTTAGATAGTGACATTCCATTCATATGGTTGTATCATGGCCAAAAAAGCTGTCTGGTGCTATGGATCAAAGAGACATTGGCCTTTCCTGTGTGTTGTGGATCTTCTGGTATGTTCAGGTTTCTATAGATTCTGTGCTTCAGGAGCTGCTTTTTAAACTGTTGAAGAGCTGTTGTATCTGTTCCACAAGTCTCTGTGGGAAGGCTGGATATTGTCCCAGCACTTTCCCTCAATGTGTGGGGTAGAGCTACTTGATAGAATCAGACTGGTTTGGGTTGGAAGGGACCTTAAAGCTCACCCAGTGCCACCCCCTGCCATGGGCAGGGACACCTCCCACCACACCACGGTGCTCCAAGCCCCATCCAACCTGGCCTTCAACACTGCCAGGGAGGGGCAGCCACAGCTTCTCTGGGCACCCTGGGCCAGGCTCTCACCACCCTCACACCAAACAATTTCTCCCTCCCATCCCATCTCCATCTCCCCTCTGGCACTTGGAACCCGTTGCCCCTGGTCCCATCACTCCCTGCCCTTGGCACCAGTCCCTCTCCAGCTTTCCTGGAGCCCCTTCAGGCACTGGAAGGTGCTCCAAGGTCTCCCCGGTGCCTTCTCTTCTCCAGGCTGAACACCCCCAACTCTCTCAGCCTGGCCCCAGAGCAGAGCTGCTCCAGCCCTCGGGGCATCTCCGTGGCCTCCTCTGGACTCTCTCCAACAGCTCCGTGTCCTTCTGCTGTTGGGGACCCCAGAGGTGGCCCCAGCACTGCAGGGGGGGTCTCACAGAGGGGAGCAGAGGGGCAGAATCCCCCCCCTGGCCCTGCTGCTCACACTCTGGGGATGCAGCCCAGGATCCTGGGGGCTTTCAGGCCTCCAGGTGCCCATGGTTGGCTCATGTTGAGCTTCTCCTCACTCAACACCCCCAAGTTCTTCTCAGGGCTGTTCTCAGTTCAGGCTTTGCTGGATCTGCTCCCTGAATTGGGTGTATCTGTGCTTTGCACCCCTTCCCTCACCACTCTGCTCTGCCTTGAGTGGGGAGCAGGTATCTGAAGAGCCTTTTGAAGCTGTGGGCTGAGTGGTCTTGTTGAGGATGTCTGTTCAAGTAGCACTGTGGCAATGTCACTTCCTCACAGCACTGCACATGGATGCTCCTGTGTGCTCTCACCTGTATTTGTGGTGTTGAGCACTGCTCAGCTCCCTGCAAGCTTTGGTTGACTTACTGACCTGGTTGAAAGTGTTGGAGAGGGTGGAGTAAATGCAAGACCTGAACGTTGCTACAGCTGTCTCTTAAATGTCTCTTAATATGTTGTGACTAACTTATTAAACCTGTCCCTTGCCTCAGGAGGTTTGGGCCTCTCCTAAGCAGTAATTAAAGTTTAACCTCTGTAGTCCTTGCTAATGTTTGTCTTTTGCTTCAGAGGAAGGAAACGTGATCCTGATCTCCAGATCAAACGGCACTGGTGGTTCCATTGAAAAATAAATTTGTGATGGGCTTAATGAAGCTTAGAAAGATATTTTGGATAGTGGACAGAAAATATCTGTCTTTTAAAGAACTTCCACCTCTCAGAGTTATTGCAAGACTTCCTTTTACGCTTCATAAAGGCGGGTTTGGGATTTTTTCAATCATTTCAGCTTTCAGAGGAGCAAATGCCCTTGGAAAGCAGATGTCAGGGTTGAATTGTGTGCTTTGTCTCTTGACATTGAGATCAAAAAGGTTCCCTAGAAACCAGCCTCTGGCTCTGTGGGAGATGCCAATGGAAAGCTGCAGGTCAAAGTAGTGGAGAGAATTTCAGAAGTTGGACTTTGCTCTTCAAACGTTGGTTTTGAGCCTCTCTAACCTGAGACCTGGGGAGTGTGTGTGTACGGGAAGTTGGCTGCTATAACAGGAGTCTGAAGTTCTTCTAGAATTCACCCTTGTCACAAAACTCTTCTCTAACTTTGGATTTTGGAGAACAGCTTCCCTGGTGGGTCTGTCACTCCCAAGTTTGGGTTGCATGTGCTGTGTGGGAATAACTTATAGAAAACGTTGGTATCTGGGGGTGGAGGAAGTGGTCTGGTGGCTCTCAACCCCATGACTTAAAAGACCAACTTCATATCAAGCCAAATGTGGGCTGATGGCATTTTTCTGAAGGTGAGTGGTTTTCCTGCTGCCTTTGCATGCAGGGTAACAAACTTCAGTTTGCCAGAGCACCTTCTTCTTGCCCAGCTCCTCATGTCCTGACATGTGTGAAGCACCATGGGCAGCTGGATGGATATCCCTGGTTTAAGGGAAAATAAAAGTGAAATTAAGCAAAGGGCACCTGGAAGCTGTTCTCTTGGTCCCCCAGCCCTGGCTGGTTGCCATTCTGGATCTGGCAAGATATGGGGTGAAATGAGGGATTATCTAGGACCTAGGAGAGGGTGATAACATGGCTGATGGCTGGCTGAAGGAACAAGAATACTAAAAGGGAATGTAATTGTCTTCTAGCAGGCTTTTCCACTTTCAGTTTTGGGCTGAAATTTTGGAGAACTGGGGAAAATGAAGTGTTTTATCTTCACTTAGAGATAAGGTGGTTTAGGTTTAGTAGCAGGACATCTTTCCATGGATAGTGATGTGGTGGGGCATGGCTGTGGGGCCTCAACACTCCAGGGTTTGCGACCCACTTGGACAAGCCTTGTGTGGCTAACAAACTAATCACCTATGCAGAGGTGGGGATCAAGTTGGGTGACATCTCGAGGGTCTCCTCAGCACTGTGCTTCAGACATAGCCCTCTCCTTGATGCCACCAAGGTCATTCAGCTGGTTCCTGCTGGTGCCCTTTCTGCTTGGAGGAAAGCTCACTCCCAGAGAGTCAACAGGAGTTTGTGAGAAGATATCATTTCATAGTTGGACTTGATGTTCTTAAAGGTCTTTTCCAACCACAACAATTCTATGATTCTAAGGAGTGGTGTCTGACCTTATATTGCTGCTGAAGCATTGAAGCCCACAGAGATATTTGTAGGAAAAAGCTTAAATATAATGGGGCTTGTGAAGGATAAGCAAACACATGCAATTTTCATTGGGGAGAAGTGCAAAGACTTGATGTTTCAAGCACTAAAAATGCAGGTGGAGAAGAGTGCTTTGAGGCTCTTGAGGCATTGAAGATCAGTTGAAGTGCTTTGCCTCTGCCAGCCATCATGGGAGAGTGATTTAGAATCATAAAGTCATAGAATGATTTGGGTTGGAAGGGACCATAAAGATCACCCAATGCCACCCCCTGCCATGGGCGGGGACACCTCCCACCACACCACGGTGCTCCAAGCCCCATCCAACCTGGCCTTCAACACTTCCATCACCCACAACTTCCCTGGGCAACCTCTGCCAGGGTCTCACCACCTTCATCTCTTCCTCCCATCCCATCTCCATCTCCCCTCTGGCACTTGGAACCCGTTGCCCCTCGTCCCATCACTGCCTGCCCTTGGCACCAGTCCCTCTCCAGCTTTCCTGGAGCCCCTTCAGGCACTGGAAGGTGCTCTAAGGTCTCCCTGCAGCCTTTTCTCTGGGCTTTAACAAGCAGGTGAAGATTCCTTATCTGTGCTTTGAGGGACCAGGAATTGTCCAACCTAGTGAAGCTGCACTCCTGGATGCTGGGGTGGGACAGGACAGAGACCTGAGATCCAACAGTTTCTTTCCTGCTGTTGGCAGTGAAGGCCAGGGGAGCTGTGGTGGGATTGGCACCAACTGCCATGCACTGAAGGGTGGTTTGAGGCTTCAGATGTTCTGAACTTGTGTTTGATGGAGGAGGTGTGGTAAGGTCTCTGCTGAGAGAGTGTCAGTAAAAAAAACCCACTCTCAAAACTTATTGCATGGTTGTTATGTGCTAATAGGATTTAATTTCTGCAAAGCTTTTGATGAGAGGAGAAAAAAATCCCTCAAAGGCCCACAGGTATTTTGGGAAAGGCTTAAGTGGAATAAAATTCAGCTGTGATCATGTTACAGCAGGGAGGCTTGGAGTTAACTGAGCCTGGAGCCATGTGCTTTACCCTTCCTAAATAGGATGTGCACAGCCCCTCTTCTGCCTGTGCAGATGTCCTCGGGGTCTTCCCTGTCAGAAAGAGGAGGATCTTTTCAATGAAAGTTCCATCAGGGGAAGTTTAGGTTGGAGATTCGGAAGAAGTTCTTTCCTGAGAGGGTGGTTGGGCACTGGAATGGGCTGCCCAGGGAGGTGGTGGAGTCCCCATCCCTGGGGGTGTTCAAAAAACAGGTTGATGAGGCACTTGAGGCCATGGTCTGATGGTCTAATGGTCAGGAATATGATGGGATAAAGGTTGGACTTGATGACCCCGGATGTCCCTTCCAACCATAATGATTCTATGATTCTGTGAAAGGGGGGAAGGCAAAGGATGTGTTGGCTCTGTGGGCTTTCCCACAAAAGCTCCTGCAAAGCTTGTAGATGTCCTGCTACCCTGGGTAGGATCTGAATTTGTGACCCAGCAATCATAGAATCATTGAGGTTGGAAGAGACATTCAAGCTCACCCAGTCCAACCCCTACCTACATCACCCAGCACCACATCCAGACACCTCTTGAACACCTCCAGGGATGGTGATTCCACCACATAGAAAATCATAGAATCATTATGGTTGGAAGGGACCTCCAGGATCATCAAGTCCAACCTTTATCCCT
>VZRW01009519.1:36785-52714 GCA_013398125.1 Aegotheles bennettii | reverse complement strand
ATCAATCCATTTTTTGAACACCCCCAGGGACGGTGACTCCACCACCTCCCTGGGCAGCCCATTCCAGTGCCCAACCACCCTCTCAGGAAAGAACTTCTTCCTAATCTCCAACCTAAACTTCCCCTGATGGAACTTGAGGCCATTTCCTCTTGTCCTGTCATCAGCAATTGGGGAGAAGAGACCAACACCAGCCTCACTACAACCTCCTTTTAGGTAGCTGTAGAGGGCAATGAGGTCTCCTCTCAGTCTCCTCTTCTCCAGGCTCAATAACCCCAGTTCCCTCAGCTGGTCTCCATAAGGTTTGTTTGCCAGAGCTCTCCCCAGCCTCGTTGCCCTTCTCTGGACTCACCCCAGCACCTCAATGTCCTTCCCACCACCTCCCTGGGCAACCCATTCCCACCCCCAATCACCATCACAGGGAAGGAATTTTCCCTGATGTCCAACCTGAATCTCCCCTGCTGCAATTTCAGGCTGTTCATGAGTTGCTGCATTTTGTTCCCATCTCCTTGTGCCATCAGGGCTCTTGGGAGCTGCTGAGCAGCACAGTGAAAACACAGCCCTGTTGTCCAGTGGCCTATTTTACTGGGGGAGGTGGAATCAGGAGCCAGGTTGAGCCTTTGGGAATTTGAGGGAAAGGGGAGCATGGGAGGTTTCCTTCCTGGGGAAAAGGGCTGGTAATGGAGCTTGGGAAAAGTCAAACAAAGCAACTTCTCTTCCCTTCTGGCTCAGAGTGGGTGTGTGATGTCAAGGTAGCCCTGAGCCTCCCCAAAGACTGGGATTTTCCTTTTTTTTCCTTTGGGCATGTGGCTGGGGGATTCATTTATATGCTTTATTGTTAAATCTCTCAAACAATGCTGCTTCCCCTTCCTTGGAGCAATTGTTCTCTCTGTGACTGACTCTCTTCCTTCCCCTTCCTCTCAGTCGTGGGAAGAGCTCTCCTTATGATGTATGGGCTCTGGTTTACTTCCCTTTGTCCTGCTGGGGTGTCTTATTCTTGTGTAACTTCTGCCAAGATCCTCATGGCAAGGTCCACAAAACCAAGTGTTTAAGCACTGATGGAGAGAATTAACTCTCAGATCAGCTTCTACCTACCAGAGACATGGGACTGCAAAGTCTAACATGCTTCATAGTACTGCCAGATTTCTTCCCTCGGGTTGAAGTCCTCAAGTTCTCCTCTTGGGAGGACTGCTTTCTTCCTTAAGGAAAAGTTGGTCTTTTTGTGGTCAGCATAATCTCAAGGATTTTCAAATGCATCTGTTTTCAGAGAATCAGAGTGGTGAGTGGTTTGGGTTGAAAAGGACCTTCATCATCCAGTCCCAACCCCCTGCCATGGGCAGGGACACCTCCCACCAGACCACACTGCTCCAAGCCCCATCCAACCTGGTCTTCAACACTGCCAGGCAGGGGCAGCCACAGCCATGGTCTAATGGTCCAATGGTCAGGAATATGATGGGATAAAGGTTGAACTTGGTGACCCTGGATGTCCCTTCCAACCATAATGATTCTATGATTCTCTGGGCACCCCAGGCCAGGGTCTCACCACCCTCACACCGAAGAATTTCTTCCTAATACCCAATATAAATCTATTTTGGGGGGGAGACTTTTGTTTGGTTGGGTTTTTCAGATTTTGTTTTTTAACTTTTGCATCTAAAAGGCCTGAGAATCTCACTTACTTCTGTCAGGCCTTTAATCTTCTCTTTCTGGATCAGAATCACATGAGAAGAGGTGAAGCCAAATTAGACAGTGGGTCTGGACACCTCTCAGCTATGTGTCTAAATGGAGACAGACACCCACCTCTTCATTTGGGGCAGGGGAAGAAGAAAACAGAGGGGGTTGTGCCCATCTCAGACTAGCCATTATTTTGCAAATAACTTGAGATTTGCACAGCTTTAGCATTTCTATTTCTGTAATGTATCCATCCCATAGACCATCCACTATGCTGAAAATTAGTAGACTTGCCTTGAATGTTACTGATGAGAGATGTGGGATGTTGGAGTGGGTCCAGAGGAGCTTACATAAATGGTCACAGGGATGGAACACCTCTGCTATGAGAACAGGCTGAGAGAGTTTGGGTTCTTCAGCCTGGAGAAGAGAAGGCTCTGGTGAGACCTTCTTGTGGCCTTTCAATACTTGGAGAGGGCTTTTAATAGGGCCCATAATCAATAGGATAAGAGATAATGGTTTTAAACTAAAGCTTTAATCTAAAAGAGGGGAGATTCAGACTGGACATTAGGAAGAAATTCTTTGTTGTGAGTGTGGTAAGACACTGGCCCAGGTTGCCCAGAGAGGTGGGAGATGCCCCATCCCTGGAAACACTCAAGGCCAGGCTGGATGGGGCTCTGAGCAACTTGATCTAGTTGAAGGTGTCTGCTCATGGCAGGAAGGGTTGGATTAGATGACCTTCAAAGGTCCCTTCCAATCCAAACCATTCTATAAGATTGGATTTGTTGTTCAAGAGCATTTCCAAGGAAAAGCTGCCATAAAACAAGCCTCGACAGTATTCATGTGTTCAATAAACCTTCACTGTGGACACCTGGATTGAGTTGGACCTGAGCAATTCATGGTGTGCCATATGCAGAAATAATAAGCCCTTGTATATCACAGTCTTAAGGACACAACCTGATTATGTGGTTACTTTGCTATGACCTACTTATTTTTCAAAATATCCCCTAGACTCTGTGATGATAAGAACTTCCAGGTCCTTTCAGCATTTATCAGAAGAGTTTCCTGCAGGAGCTGTCGGTGATTTGTGCTGGGGAGGAAGAGGAAAGGCGGCTGGTGTGAATGTTTCATGATAGGCTTTGGATTGCTTAGCTCATGGAGTAAGCTAGGAAAAGCAACTGGTGGGTTTTGCCCTCTCCTGTTAGGTGGAAATCACGTGGTCTAATTAAACAACAGCAGCTCTTGATAATGTGTTTTAAGGGATTATATCATGCTTCAGCAGAACAAGGCATGCAGCCAGAACACATTCATCCTGTTGATAAGGTCAACACCCACTGTAAACACAGTTATTAACAGTCTGAGCCTGGGCAAGATGCTCTAATGGAGAGCTGTAACTTGAGAATAAGCAAGAAGCTTGAAGAAGCCCATGGGTGGGTATTTACAAACCACCTTCCCTCAGGCAGTGGTAAACTGACTTCTTGAATAGGGTACGTAATTAATTTTATGGAGAGAAGTGAACCTAAATCCTTTCAGCTGCAACTTCTACATGATGGAATGATATAGAACCATAGAATCACCGAGGTTGGAAGAGACCTTCAAGATCACCCAGTCCAACCCCCACCTCCATCCCCCCAGCACCCAGCGCCACATCCAGACGCCTCTTGAACACCTCCAGGGACGGGGACTCCACCACCTCCCTGGGCAACCCATTCCAGCACCCTCAGTGATTAGATATAATTGGGTTTCAATGACTGTCCTAATGTCTAGGGTCTATCCTGGGGCACTGGGGTGGTGTTGATCTGTTCTTTTGTGTGTAGATTTTGGAGCAGGCTCCCTTGGCCTTGTGCTTCATGGCTTTCTTTGTGCTTTCATTCATCAGTTTGCTGAGCAACAATAAAACACTGCAGCTACAAGACCCGTTGGAGCAAATTGATGCTTAAATGGTTTCTCTAGCAAGTGAGGGCCTTGGGGTTGGAATTTAGGATGAAGAAGAAACTGAAAAGTGAGAGCACATCTGTGCTTCTCAGATAAGAAATTACTGGTGTAGAGGAGGAGAGGGTGTTGTCTTCCTGGTGTGCAAAGTTGAGCATCAGTGATAGGCATTTGGGGGTTGGAACTGGGTGATCTTTAAGGTTCCTTCCAACCCAAACCATTCTATAATTCTATGATCTGAAAACTTTTCACTTGACAGAGCTGGAGGTGAAGTTATCTGGTGGGTTGGGTGTCTATTCCACCCCCCAGAGTAACGAAGGTGTATGGAGGAGATATAGTCCAGCTCTGCTGCAGAAGCTCATCTTCATGGGACCGGTTACTGCCATAACTTTGGTTTTGTATAGGAGCTTCTCTGGAAATCTCAGATTTGTGTGTTCACTTGAACTAGGGGCTTTCTGTAGTAGAGGCTTGCATAACCTCTACAGGAACATGGTCCTCTAAGGAAAATATCTTGTGCTATAACTTGGAGGATGAGGCTAATTTTTCTGGAAATGATGTTAGCATCTGGTTTGGATTTCAATTCTAGGATATGTGGTTAGAACCATGATAGAGTTAACAGATAATTGGTCAAATCTGAGGATTTAATACCATGTTCTGCTTCCAGTACACTCCAGAGGGCAAGTTTGGGGTCCAGTTGCCACTGGAAGGCTCAGAGTCTTTCCAGGAATGTGAAATTCAAGTTCTCTGGTTTCAGTGGCATTATTAATGGTTTGGTTGAATTCTTTACAGGTCACTTTAGTCTCCTGGTTGCCACAAATGTGGCAGAGTGTGGGTCTAACACATATGTTAACTCTGTATTTGTGGAGTCCTCAGTTCTAATATTTCTGAAGGATTTTTTTTGAGGGGGTGTTATTGAAAATGATTCTCTCTAAAGGCCTTCTTCCACACACAACAAGGGGGGACCAGAAATGCCAAGGCACTAACCAAGGCATTGGGCAGCCTAAGGAAGCTGGAACCTGACCTAAACATGATTAGTTTGATTACTTTAGAGAATCATGGAATGGTTTGGGTTGGAAGGGACCTTAATGATCATCCAGTCCCACCCCCTGCCATGGGCAGGGACACCTCCCACCAGACCAGGTTGCTCCAAGTCCCATCCAACCTGGCCTTGAACACTGCCAGGGAGGGGCAGCCACAGCTTCTCTGGGCAAGCTCTTCTAGTGTCTCACCAAGCAAACTGAAAGGTCACAGGGGGTGTAAATGTTCCCTGTTCCTTAATGTGACTTTCTGTGTGAGTGGAGGACAAGACACCAGAGTACTTCAGGCTGCAAAGATGAGCGTTGAGACTTCTGTATGAACTGCAGTGGTTTCACACCTCTGATCATATTTCTCTCATGTTGTGGATTATGGTCAAGACCAGTACCAGGCACCCTAGGTTTTGGAAATGGTGAGGACATCTTGCTTGGAGATGTTGATCGATGGATGCTACATGGATCAGGCTGTGGGGAGGTGAGAGCACCTCTAAGTCCTTCTAGGTCTGTGGGAATGGAAATTATCTCCTAGCAGATGCTTTGCCCATAAAAGGAGGGGCATGCATCTGTACTGTGGAATCATAGAATCATTATGGTTGGAAGGGACCTCCAAGCTCATCAAGTCCAACCTTTAAGTCCAACCTTAGAAGTACTATAGAGCAAATTTAACATTGCTTTGGCCAAGGTGGTTCTTTTTTTCCCCCCTTTTCCTTTTTTTTGGGGGGGTGCCTTCTTACATGTGCAGGACTGGAGGCTGTTTGGTGTCTTAAAGAATAGAAACCAATACAAATTCTCACTCTGGCTTCTTCTGTGAGCTGTTAGTTAGGCATTTGTTGTAGTTCTTATTTATTTTTTTAAAAAAAGAAAGAAATCCTTTTTGTGCCCTTCTCAAAGCACACGGAGATTAGGAATTGCAAGTAATCCTCTGAAACGATTATTGACTGAGAATGGCTTGGAAATGCTGCTGTTTGCTGACTGGACAGATCAGACCCTGAAGCAGTGTGGTCTAAGCTTGTACCTAAGCATCTGTCCTTGCCACGTCCCAGTCACTGGAAGGCTTCACCTGCCTCTGCAGTGGTCGAAAGCCAGATGTATTTTTAGACAATATTTAAATAGCCATTGTCAAAAGTGTTTAGTGCTGTCTCATGGGGACAAGAGTGGCTGCCCAGAGGGCTTTGCTCTTGTATTGAGAGCTTATTTGGGCATTGTGGGAAGCAGAGGGGATGCTGACACAGTGGGATTTAGGACTGTGCTGGCTGCAGCAACTGAAATGCTACCCCTGATGCTGCTGAGTGAAGGTGTTAGGTGGTTCTCTCTCATTCCTTATTGCTGCTTTTAATGAAACAAATATAAAAATAGCAGAGTAAGGAGCTGTTAGGAGATATGCAGGAAATGGTGAATCTCCTTAGCAGGGGTCCAAACACCAAAATGTTGACCTTGGTGCTGGCCAGGCTGGACGATCTGAGGCTCAAGACACCTCTTGGTTGACTTATTCTGGGAGGTGGGTTCAGATGTCCCCTTCCCTTTTTGGACATTAGGAAAAATTCCTTCCCTGTGAGGGTGATTGGGTGTGGGAATGGGTTGCCCAGGGAGGTGGTGGAGTCCCCGTCCCTGGAGGTGTTCAAGAGGTGTCTGGCTGTGTTGCTGAGTGAGTGATGTGGGTTAGTGGTGATGTAGGTGGGGGTTGGACTCGATGAGCTTGAAGGTCTCCTCCAACCTTGATGTTTCTATGATTTTCTCCTGTTGGGGAGTAAGAATGTGCTCTCCAGGGCATCCTTCATTGGAGGAGGAGGTGGGCAGAAGTTTGTGGAGAAGTCCTGTAGAGACCAACTTGGGTACTCTTCTAAACACTGCACACACAGCTCTGCTTTTGTGCAAGGAACAACATTGCTGGCACATCCAGAAATGTCAATAAGCCTCCAAGACAAGCTCCTGTGTAATCTGCAGCAGCCCTTAGATTGCTGGAGCCTGTTTTGAATCAGAAATGCTCCACGGATACAGCTGTAGTAATGTTTTTTCTATAGTGCTGATCTGCTTCCTTCCTTTCCAGTTCCTCAAAAGAAAACAAGTCGGGTGATTTAGATGCCAGAACACACTGCTGACTCTGCACAAGTTGTTTGTGTCCTCTCCCCTTGTGTCCTTTTTTTCTTAGCTGTATTGCCCCGAAGTTTGAGCCCCAGGGAAGGCATTTCTGGGAAATCTTCAATGCAAAGCTGATCCAGAGGCATAGAAAAGAGCATGGAATAGAATCATAGAACCATTATGGTTGGAAGGGACCTCCAGGGTCATCAAATCCAACCTTTATCCCATCATAAAGGGATGCAGAGGGACAGAGTTGATATTTAAAGATGTGCTGTCATCAGATAGACGTTTCAGCCTCCATGCTCGTTGCTTGGAGACCTCTTGCACTAGCTGTGTAAAACTTATGTAGAATCATAGAATAGTTTGGGTTGGAAAGGACCTTTAAAGCTCATCTAATCCCCCCTGTAGTGAGCAGGGACATCTTCAACCAGATCAGGTTGCTCAGAGCCCCATCCAGCCTGACCTGGAATGTTTCCAGGGATGGGGCATCTCCCACCTCTCTGGGCAACCTGGGCCAGGGTCTCACCACCCTCACTGTGAAAGATTTCCATATATCCATTCTGAATCTCTTAGTTTAAAACCATCACCCCATGTCCTATGACTACAGGCCCTGCTAAAGTCTGTCCCCACCTTTATCAGCCGCCTTTAAGTACTGGAAGACACCACAGTAAGGTCTCCCCAGAGCCTTCTCTTCTCCAGGCTGAACAACCCCAGCTCTCCCAGCCTGTCTCCATAGCAGAACTTCTCTGATCATTTTTGTGGCCTCCTCTGGACCTGCTCCAACAGGTCGATGTCTTTTCTGTGCTGAAAGTTATGTTCCTGTTTGAATACAATTGATTATATTTTTTTTGCAATAGGTCTTGGTGGAATTTGCTTTTAAAAGCATTTTCCCCTTGAAAGTCTATAAAGTCAGTCTTCCAGTGTCCTGTCATGGTCACTTAGGTTGGAAAAGACCCTTAAGATCATAAAGTTCTATACCAAGGAGTTCTGCACGTGAGTTGTGTGGTGGCCAATACTTCTGATGTTGGACCTGCCATTGAGGCCATGGTCTAATGGTTAGGAATCTGATGGGATAAAGGTTGGACTTGATGACCCTGGAGGTCCCTTCCAACCATAATGATTCTATGATTCTTAATTGGGACCACATTGTGAAGAGCCCAGGAGGCTTTTTGCCTTCTGGGTTGAGTGTTGGGCTCCTGTACACTGCCACATCTCTGGTTTGATCCCCAGGCAGACCATGTGCCAAGGCACCAGCCTTAACTTGGTGGAGGACCATTCTGTCGTGTCCTTTGGGACAGGGACTGTGAACGGTGTGGATGGAGCAGGTCTATGCTGCTACTGGGAGGGTGGCTTTGGCTCCCATTCAGCCTGACCTTGGTCATCTGAATCACCCTGTGTAATCCCTGTACTTATTCAAAATTGATGTCAACAGAGAAGTGTCTGAGCAGAGATTAGCAACGGATGAATGAGGCTGCCTGCAAAAGCCTGGAGAGAATGTTGAAGTTTTTCTAGAGCTAAAAGTGGCCCCCAAAATCTTGTTTGTTTTTTTAGCTTTGTGTTTGGAACCAGTTATTACAGAACTGCCTTCAGGATTGTAGTGTAAAGGGATACCTAAGGCAAGGGCTCCATCATCCCCAGGTGAAACCATCCCAGTTCTCTGCTGGCCTCCTGAAGCCTGCTGGCATGAGCTGGCCACCTTGGAGGTGGCAGAGGTGGGGTGGCCCTGGCTTATTTGCTCGTTTCATACTGTGTGGTGTGCATGGGAAATAAGGGAAAACACTGTTTTTAAACTATCAGAGGAGCTGTTGGAAGGCAAGGGCTGATTAAAGAAACCCCCAGGTATGTGGTGGCTTGTGCTGGCACAAGTCCTGTCCCCCCTCAGACCTTCTCACCCCTTTGGGGTGGGTGACAGTGATGTGGGATGTGACTTGTCCCAGACCAATTCCCTGCATCTCCTGGGAGAAATGAATCTCTGTGCTTGGGGATTGTGTTGGCCAGAATTCACTTGGAATCCTGGGTTCAGTTCTGGGCCCCTCACTACAAGGAGGGCATTGAAAGGCTGGAGCGTGTCCAGAGAGGAGCTGGGGAAGGGTCTGGAGCACAGGTCTTCTGAGTAGTGGCTGAGGGAACTGAGGGTGTTCAGCCTGGAGAAAAGGAGGCTGAGAGGAGACCTTAGAATTGTAAATCATAAAATGGTTTGGGTTGGGAGGGACCTTAAGGATCATCTAGGTCCAATCCCCCTGCCATAGGCAGGGACATCTCCCACTAGACCTCACACTTTCTTGCTCTCTACAGCTCCCTGAAAGGAGGTTGGAATGAGGTGGGGGTCAGCCTCTTGTCCCAGGCAACAAGTGATAGGGCATGGAAATGGCCTCAAGTTGCACCAGGGGAGGTTTAGATTGGATCTGAGGAACAATTCCTTCCCCAAATGGCTGTCAGACCCTGGCCCAGGCTGCCCAGGGCAGTGGTGGAGTCCCCATCCCTGGAGGGATCTCAAAGCCGTGTAGATGTGGTGCTGAGGGCCATGGGTCAGTGGTGGCCTTGGCAGTGCTGGGTTAATAGTTGGGCTGGGTGATCTTAAAGGTCTTTTCCAACCAAAATGATTTTATTATTCAGCCTCTGCATGTGTGTGACTACACCACCAGAACCTGGTAGTTGGCAATGGGCAGTTCTTTGGCCCCTTTGTAGGGAAGGGCTGACTCTAACCCTAACCCAAACCAGAGGCTGATGTTGAATTCTCAACACCAGCTCACTCCATAAGCTCATCTGCTCTTCTGAGTGCTCACACTTGAAAAAGACAAGAAATCCTAACTCTGCTTCATGTGCTCTTTCAGTGTCAGTGCCTTCTGGGTATGGATTTAACATGAAACGGGGCTTTTCAGATGTTTCAAAAGCTGCCTACAGAAGTACTGGGAGGAAAGCTAACACAAGGGCAAGCTTGGGAGACAAGAGTGTTTGCTTCTGCTTTTTCTTTGGTGCAAAGGCTCGGGGTGTTTGTTAAGCTGTTGTTGGTTTTATTAACTGGCAGAGTCAGACATCTCCTGGGCTGGTTGGATCTACTCTTCTTTCCCAGGTGTTTGGATAAAAAAATGTTTAGCAAGATTATAGCAAGGAAAGATGCTAATGGGGGAACTGGGGGTGTTCAGCCTGGAGAAGGTCTCAGGGGAGACCTCTTGTTCTCTGCAACTCCCTGAAAGGAGGTTGGAGCATGTGTGTGTGGGGCAGGGGTTGATCTCTTCTCCCGAGGAAGAAGTGGTGGGATGAGGAAACGGCCTCAAGTTGTGCCATGAGAGGTTTAGATTGGATATGAGGAACAACTTCTTCCCCAAAGGGCTGTCAGACCCTGGCCCAGGCTGCCCAGGGCAGTGGTGGAGTCCCCATCCCTGGAGGTACCTCGAAGCCATGTAGATGTGGTGCTGAGGGCCATGGGTTAGTGGTGGCCTTGGCAGTGGTGGGTGAATGGTTGGACTGGGTGATCTTGAAGGTCTTTTCTGAGCAAAAAGATTCTAATGAATTTTAATCAGGAATATCTGCTTTATTCCTTGGTGTACTTGCATTTCTGTTATCTTGTTATGCCTCTCTTTGTTCCTGGAGCAGCAGAAGGTCATGGTGACATGCATTAAGATGCCAGCCACTGTCTGTTTTGATCACACAGTGACAGTCCTTGTGGACTGTTGATGGGTGAGTCCTTCATGTCTAAATACCACTGTGACAGCAGTGGTGCCTTTGTAGCAGAGGAAATTTGGGAAGTGTTTAAGTGTCTTGTGGTGCTTCTCATGAGTGAACCATCAGCTTCTGTAGCTGCTGTGGGGTGGTGTGTGTCCAGGGATGCCTGTGAAAGCATTGCTCTGCACTCCTCAAGGTGTTGGATGCTTAGGCTGTTACGTTTTTTGCTTTTTTTACCCTTTGAATGGAAGAAGTTGGGGTAGAATACAGAATACAACATAAAGGTGGTGCCATGCTTGATGTCATCTGCTGCCCCAAATCAGGATGGTGGTGGGAAGAGGCTTGCAATGGCTTGACAAGGGGTGACCTGTGTGCAACCACACTGCTTGGCCAACTGCCTCCCAGCTGAGCTGTAAATGCCTGACTTCAAGCTATGGGTCAGGCGAGGGCACTGTTTACATCCTGTAATTAGCATCTGTGAAGTTAATCACCAGGTCTGGCAGACCCAGAGATGCTGGGATGGAGTCGCAGTTGGACCCCTGTCCCAGAACTGGCAGGAGGCAAATAACAATGATGTGTCCACTTGAACTCTGTTAACTTATCCTTCTCCCCCTCCCAGCATATGTTTGCAGTATATAAATCAACGTCGTTATAAATCAGTGCTTTGACTTGAATTTCTTCCTCCTTTTTTTGGCCTCTTGGAAAACAAGGTTTGTGGAACTGTGCAGTTTTTCTTTTTAACATGTGGACCTGTGGGGCCAATTAAAGAAAACTGAGCAGAGGCAGAGCCTTGAACACAGCATTTCTGTGCATGCTGGTGCTTGGTAGGACGTCAGAGCTGCTCACAGGAAAGCCAAGCTGAGACCTTGGTAGGTTGCACAATGGTGTCTTTGACTCTTGGAGTCTTGAGTATCTTAATTACCCTTCAGTACAACTGAAAATCAAATATTTGGATAACTGTTATGGACTATGTTCGTAGGTTGCTGGAGTGATTAAACTTGCAAAGCAGGAATTGTTTGTGATGAATTGATCCCCCCCGTCTATTGTTTGATGAATGTAGTTCTCATTAAGGCTGCAAAAAAAGATGGTTGGCCCTGCCTGGTCTGATGCAAACTTCAGAGGATGCAACTGTCTCTCACAGAAGAGTGGAGAAAGGGAAATAGAGACCTTATTGCCCTCTACAACTACCTAAAGGGAGGTTGTAGTGAGGCTGGTGTTGGTCTCTTCTCCCGAATTGCTGATGACAGGACGAGAGGAAATGGCCTCAAGTTCCATCAGGGGAAGTTTAGGTTGGATATTGGGAAGAAGTTCTTTCCTGAGAGGGTGGTTGGGCACTGGAATGGGCTGCCCAGGGAGGTGGTGGCGTCCCCATCCCTGGGGGTGTTCAAAAAACGGGTTGATGAGGCACTTGAGGCCATGGTCTGATGGTCCAATGGTTAGGAATATGATGGGATAAAGGTTGGACGTGATGGCCCTGGAGGTCCCTTCCAACCAGAATGATTTTATGATTACTTGATCTCCTCTTTCATTGTGTCCACTGCAGAATGTGGACTTGAGATGTCCCCAGGCTCCCTCAATCCCAGCCACTATTAAATGCAATGAGCTGCTCTCTTAGCAGCTGGTGTCTTTGCTGTGAAAATGGTTTTGCTGCTATGAAGGTTTGAACCCTACTCGATTGATTGGTATTAACTCTCCTCGGAGGGGAAGAGAAATCCATGTGCTCTCTTTCATCTGTCTCTAAGGCTTTAACTCTGAACCTAAAAAGGCTGGAGGTCATGAGAAACAGAATACAGCTGTCCTAGCAAATATAGCAGTGACCTTCTTAAAACCAGTTAAGACTCCTAAACCAGGTAGGTCTGTGAGAGTAGAGACACAGTTAATTAACACTTATCCAAATATGCTAGTGAGCTGGTTTGCATCTCCCTAAAAACATCATGGAAGGGTTGATGTGTCTTCGTGTCAAAGTGGTGAGGAAGAAGCAAGCTGTGGTCCAGAAGGTGTGTGGTGGGGCAGTGTCTAAAGTCATTCATGAGTCTTGTTTGGAGGGTGAGCTCCAGGGAAAGGGGGGAATGTGACTCTCACCACTGAAGATGGTACAGAACACCTCTGGAACAGGTTGTTGGTAGCTCATGGTGTGTGGTTTTGGGGTGATGCCCCAAAGGTGTGCATTAATGAACCCATATGTGTTCAATGCATTAATGAAAATTCTCTAGGAAGGCCAGGAGAGGATCGCAGCTCAGTCATGGAGGACTGGGATAAGGGGAAGGAATGGCTGAGAAGCCTTACTTCCCAGCTAACTCATTAGATTTCCATCATGGGACTGCTGGAAGAGAGGCCAGGGGTGATATGGAAGAAGGGACAAGTGTCCTTCAGGGCGGACTGTGGTGGGCTCATAGCTCTGGTTTCTACCTACCCTTCCCTTTTTGAATCTGACGGGTGGCTGTTGGGATTTTTCTGAAATCCCCAGTCTGAAGTCCACAGCAGCCTGAGAATTTCTGCCTTCAGTAAAAGCTTTGCTTTCAGTTATGGAGAAAAGCTTGAGGACAGGAACAGAACAGAGTGACCCAAGCTGCCAGCAATGCTGTATTCAGCAAGGAGCCCAGGTTGTACCTTGGGTTTCCTGCTCAAAAATCACTCTGCTTTTTCTAGAGGAACATGTGCCACGTTCCTCAAAGGATGAAGGGAGAGCAGGATCAGCATGAACTTGGGTTTGTCTGCCTCTGTGGTTGCTCTGAGCATGTGTGCTGTCATTTTCCTGCAGTGCTGTTAACATTACAAGAAAAAAAACCCTTTAAGCTGTTGGGGTGCACTTTTCACCACTCTGCAGCAAATAAAACTAAATGGATGGTCCCTCTCTGCTGGACCCTCTGCAAACCCATGGGGAAAGGCCAATCCTCCTTAGAATCATAGAATCGTTATGGTTGGAAAGGGACCTCCAGGGTCATCAAGTCCAACCTTTATCCCATCACATTCCTAACCATCAGACCATCAGACCATGGCCTCAAGTGCCTCATCAACCCCTTTTTTGAACACCCCCAGGGACGGGGACTCCACCCCCTCCCTGGGCAGCCCATTCCAGTGCCCAACCACCCTCTCAGGAAAGAACTTCTTCCTAATCTCCAACCTAAACTTCCCCTGATGGAACTTGAGGCCATTTCCTCTCGTCCTGTCATCAGCAACTGGGGAGAAGAGACCAACACCAGCCTCACTACAACCTCCCTTTAGGTAGTTGTAGAGGGCAATCAGGTCTCCTCTCAGTCTCCTCTTCTCCAGGCTAAATAACCCCAGTTCCCTCAGCCAGGCTTCATAAGGCTTGTTTTCCATAAGGCTTTCCTCCTTGAAAGGACAGAGCCTGTGGCAATTTACCTGCTGTCCTTTCGGAAGAAACCAGTCTTTCCTTAACCAATGCTGATAAACAGGCTCTTTAAACTGGAGCTCTCTGATTCCTGGTAAATTGGGTTTTTCCTCTATTTTCTTGCAACACAAGCCCTCAACACTCTTTAAACCTGAATTACATCTTCCTGCCCAGCACTCCTGTGTTGCTGCTAATCCTTCTCAGCTTTACATCCCTTCACCCCCAAATATTTATGTGCCTATAAACAGAGGAGCAACAGATTTGACTTCCACCATGGGGCTCTGACCATTTCAAACTCATCTTAGCTCTCAGTTCTTTCCTACTCGTAGCTGCATGGTTGTCTTTCCACATAATAAATTACCAGCATTTATTGGTCTTTTGACATATGGGTTTCCCAAGGGGAAGGAAGGAGTCTGGCTGAACAAAGCCTTCTCTATAGTCAGAGTTTACAGTAGGCTTTGGACAGAAGTCTCCATCCCTGGCTGGCACAGCAGGAATTTTATGGCTCTATCTGTAACTGCATTTATGCCAACCAGGAGAAAGGTCTGTGGAATGGTCTAATGGTTAGGAATATGATGGGATAAAGGTTGGACTTGATGACCCTGGAGGTCCCTTCTACCCATTATGATTCTATGATAGCTTGAGCAGAAGACTTCTCATGATTGCTGTTTAAAGATCACGCTCAGTTTTTGCACAGGCATGGAAAATGTCAACCTTCTGAGGCAAAGTTCTGTAAGGTGAACCTTACATGAATGCCACTGGTTGTAGTAATTGGGCTGACTGGACTCCATCCTGCTGAAGACCAGTGACTTTCCTGCAGACTGACCTTGCAGAAGGTTGGTGGCTTTTAGGTCGCTAGTCCAGCACAAAGATCTGGTTTGAGAGCCTCAGCTTGCATAATAAGAATGAGAAACTTTCTCTAGTGGAGGAGTTGCTGAGTGAAACTCTCTGTTCTGGCTCCCTGTTCCTCTCTTCAGGTATCTTCCTTGCACCTTTGGCTTGTTACACCTGGAGGGTGGTTGGCTTTCATGTTGATCTTGGTCAGAAGACACTGCTGTCCATGGGTGTTCAGTTGGTGTTGTGGTCAAGCTAGTGTGTCCACCTCAAAAGCTTTGTCTGTGTCCCTTTTTCCATCTTGGAGGCTTTATGAAGACACCAGACCTCCCACCTACCTGGAAGACTGCTCTTCCCCAGCTGCCTGTAGCAGAACTAAGGCTGGTTCAGGCAGAGGAGTCCAGTGGGAAATGCTGCTGGCATGAGAACTGAATCCAAGCCCTTCAGAGACCCCTGCTCACTCTGAGTTCATCTGCTGCTGGACTGGGTGGTTGTGGTAGTTTTGTCTGGGCAGAAGGACGATTGCCCCTGCCTGCATGGAGCAGACTGTGTCTGGAAGAGGCATCACTCCAGAAATTTTGGCAGGGCTCTTGTTCATCTCATGTGCTTGTGGAACAGCAATAGCGGCCTGAAATTACAGCAGGGGAGATTCAGGTTGGCCATGAGGGACAATTCCTTCCCTGGGAGGGTGATTGGGGGTGGGAATGGGTTGGCCAGGGAGGTGGTGGAGTCCCCGTCCCTGGAGGTGTTCAAGAGGTGTCTGGATCTGGCGCTGGGTGCTGTGGGTGAGGGGGGATGGAGGTGGGGGTTGGACTGAGTGAGCTTGGAGGGCTCTTCCAACCTCCATGATTCTGTGATCTGTGCTGTCTCTCACAACCCAATGGCAATTGGTCTTATGGTTTTGGAATTTTTATGATTTCTAG
This sequence comes from Aegotheles bennettii, assembly GCA_013398125.1. Classification (NCBI taxonomy): domain Eukaryota; kingdom Metazoa; phylum Chordata; class Aves; order Caprimulgiformes; family Aegothelidae; genus Aegotheles; species Aegotheles bennettii. The sequence goes on along the minus strand of VZRW01009519.1, from coordinate 37,229 downwards.
CTATTTCTTGTCAACAGCTGAAAATAAGGTTAGGTTTCCTGTGTGATTCAGTTGTTTTAGTAATCTGGGTTAAAAAAGGAAAATATAAGAAAATTCCAGAAATTGGATAATATTTTTTTCTTGTAGGGGAGGGCTTCAACCTGTAATGGAAAGAAAAGCCTGCTGCACGATTCTGGTCTGTCTTCATCCATGTAGGAGACATTTGCTGTGGGCTTTTGCCTTTATTCTCTTGTGCCTATTTGTTCTTTTTGTCTGAAATATAAAACAAATTGTGTGGTCTGAAGACAGGTCTATGGGTAAAAGTGATACAAACTATATCAATGTGACATGATTGTTTTAATAGATTTTCACTATATTTTTAAAGTAGGGATAATACTTCACTGAGAGTTTTGCTTTGTATTTTTTGTAGCATATACACACCTTTGTGTATATATTATATATATT
>VZRW01009519.1:0-26077 GCA_013398125.1 Aegotheles bennettii | reverse complement strand
TGCTGTTGGGGACCCCAGAGGTGGCCCCAGCACTGCAGGGGGGGGATCTCATGAGAGTGGAGTAGAGGGGGAAATCCCCTTCCTCACCTGCTGCTCACACTGCTTTGGATGTGCTCTGGATATCTTTGCCTGACCAACATCATTCACGTGGTGGTTATGAAGGAAGAGAGGGAAAACTGTAGAAATGACTGAGAAGGGGCATCAGTGCTTGGTGTCTCACAAGTTACAGCACACTCTATTCTTCACAATTTACTGACTACCCAAATATCTCCTCTTTAGCTTTGAGGAGGGTTTCACTGATGGTGGGATGGAGAGAAGAGGGCTGCCTTGCTGTGAAGGCTGTCTGCTGCAGATGTCATTGTTTCACACTAGTGATGGTCATCTTGGATCAGCCAGGTGGTGCCATTGGTGACTCTCTGGACGAGTGTCACTGATGCTGGGGAGATGCTGGAGTGGACTGGGTTGATGTTCACTGTATTGAAAGTCCTCAAATGATTGAAAGTGCTTGTATTTGGGTCTTGGGTTTGCATTAGTAAATGAGTTTGAATCTCTCACAACTGGTCCTTTTTATAAGGAAAACAAGGTAGTACCTGGTGTGACTGGCAGATGGAGTTTTGAGTGTTGTTTTTATTAGAACAGGACTCTCGGGCATGGGCTGGCAATGACTGTGGATCTTTGTTAACTCTAGGAGTCACCCTGTGGATGAGGGGTGGTTTCATAGAATCATAGAATTGTAGAATCGTAGAATCATTATGGTTGAAAGGGACCTCCAGGGTCATCAAGTCCAACCTTTATCCCATCATATTCCTAACCATTGGACCATCAGACCATGGCCTCAAGTGCCTCATCAACCCATTTGTTGAACCCCCCCAGGGACGGGGACTCCACCACCTCCCTGGGCAGCCCATTCCAGTGCCCAACCACCCTCTCAGGAAAGAACTTCTTCCTAATCTCCAACCTAAACTTCCCCTGATGGAACTTGAGGCCATTTCCTCTCGTCCTGTTATTAGCAACTGGGGAGAAGAGACCACCACCAGCCTCACTACAACCTCCTTTTAGGTAGCTGTAGAGGGCAATAAGGTCTCCCCTCAGTCTCCTCTTCTCCAGACTCAATAACCCCAGTTCCCTCAGCTGGTGTTCATAAGGCTTGTTTTCCTTCAAGACTTCACCCTCACTCCTCTTCGTTAGTGTCATTTCTAATGTTGCAGTCAGAATGACCTTGACCAGCATTTTGAGATGCTCTTTGGAAAGCACGGAGTGTTTGAGAACATCACAACTGCCTGCCAAGTCAATTGAGAAAATTCCCTTCTTGAAAGATTTATGCTGCTGCCAACAGGAAAATCACTTTGTCCTTATTCACGTCTTCCTAAAGATCAACTCCCAGGTTTGGAAAGAACACACACATCAGCAGTCGAGATAATATTTACCTGGCGTTGAGTAACTGTGTGATGGGGTGGTTGTGACCTGTCTTTCGCTACCCACTTGTTTCCTTAGCTGCAATTTTCATTCACTGTTCAGTGTCTAGGTTTGAGCTTGTAAATCCTCTGGGAGGGGAACTGTCATGTCTGTCTCCTTGTGTTGAACAAAAGCTGATTTATGCAGAACTGGAAAGGATTCGGTTGTAACTGGAAGGAGAGTTTAGGAACATTAGACACCTGTGCTTTAGTGAGCATCTTTGAAACAGAAAGGGGTAGACTGGATGTTCTCCCTTGATCTGTCAGAAGCCAAAATAGGGATGGGATGATGGATTGGAAGGCTGGAGCAGCTCTGCTCTGGGGACAGGCTGAGAGAGTTGGGGGTGTTCAGCCTGGAGAAGAGAAGGCACCGGGGAGACCTTGGAGCACCTTCCAGTGCCTGAAGGGGCTCCAGGAAAGCTGGAGAGGGACTGGTGCCAAGGGCAGGGAGTGATGGGACAAGGGGCAACGGGTTCCAAGTGCCAGAGGGGAGATGGAGATGGGATGGGAGGGAGAAATTGTTTGGTGTGAGGGTGGTGAGAGCCTGGCCCAGGGTGCCCAGAGAAGCTGTGGCTGCCCCTCCCTGGCAGTGTTGAAGGCCAGGTTGGATGGGGCTTGGAGCACCGTGGTGTGGTGGGAGGTGTCCCTGCCCATGGCAGGGGGTTGGGACTGGATGAGCTTGAAGGTCCCTCCCAACCCAAACCAGTCTGGGGTTCTGTGGAGGAGGGGATGGGGTGTGAGTATCTCACTTTTCTGATCCTGGTTTTGTTTCCATGTTGTTCAAGCGAGCAGAAAGCTGTGGCAGAGGTGATGAAATGGAAACAGCCAGTTGTGAGTCTGCTCAGACATCTCGTCAGAAAGGGATGGTCTTATCACAAACTGGAATAGCTGTGGGGGGAAACATGTGAAGTTTGGAGTTGCTTCGTCAGAAAGGCTTACAGGATGTGCTGTAGCTGCTTGTGTGGAAAAGCTGCATGTGCATGTTATTCCGGAGGCTGAGGCTTCTGTGGGGGCTGGCACTTGGTATTTCATTGAATCTTGGACCCATCAGGTTGCTCAGGTGGGAGAGGACCTCAGGAAAGCTCTGCTCCATCTCACCTGCTCAAAGCAAGGTCAACTCTGAGCTCAGGCCAGGTTGCTCAAGAGCTTTGTCCAGACAGGTCTCAAAAACCTCTAAGGATGGACCTTGTGCAACCTTTCAGAAATACCTCTAGCATGGAGAGCCTTCCTGAGTCACAAGTGGTACCTTCAGGTTTGAGAGGCATGGTGCATGTGTCTGCCATGAACCTTTCAAACTGCTTTCAGAGCTCATGTCACATCTGGTGTTCCCAGGCATGAGGCAGCAGCTCCTATAGTTTCTTCATCTCATGTGCATTCGTGCTCTTGTTTTTGTGGAAAACTTTGGTATTTCCCTCCCCATACCTATATTCTAAAGATCATTCAACAATCTTTACTCATCCTGGCCAGCTTTGCTTGTTGAACTCTCCTGGGCTTCATCAGTTAGCTCATGGCTTTTTAGAGTAGTCTATCCAAAAGTGAATACCTATAAGGCCTCTCCAGTGTCAGATGGTCTGTCTTGGTTGCTCCAAATCAGTCCAGTTGCAGTGAGGAGGAAACAAAGTGCTGGAGCCAGAAGCTCCAGAAATCAAGGAGACAGAGTTGACTTCTCCAAGTCTTTCACGTCACCAGATCCTGCTGGCTATCTTCTTTCTTGATTACTTTGGCCACCACACATCCAGTGTGTTTGTGGTGGGAAGGAGCTCGTTGTGTGATTAGAGTCTTATCAAATCAAGTTATGGTGTAGGAAGCCAAACCAGCATCCGGCTTGTAGAACAAGGGAGCTACAGAGGAGCAGCTGACCGCTACGGAGCAGTGAATGTTTGCTTTGGAATAGGGAGCAGAAATGACATCTTGGAAGATGTGGGGGGAATAGGTCTTGCGTGTTGCCAATGTGATTGGGGAGGGTATTTTGGTGCTGCCCTGCACGTCGTGGCTGTGTGCAGAATGAAGCAGCCAGTACGTGAAAGCCAAGTTTGCTCCTTCATTAATTCAGCTTCTCTGCTGCTTAGGAACATTTTTTTTTTATGAAGAATATTTCTTGCAGCCGTATGGAAGGAATCAATCATAGGAAATAAAGACCTTGTAATCCATTTAACTAGGACTTTCCACCTCTCATCAAGCCAGAGACATTCATGCTTAATTCTCTGGACAGCAGTTGCACAGCAGACGTGTGGAATATTGATTGTAAAATGAATCTTGCTGTCCCCCGCCCCCCCCTTACTGTTTCAATTAAAATGCATGCAGTGGGTGTGGAGACATTTTGCTCCTTCTCAACGAGTGCTATTGGCATGGTTTATGAACTTCTCTTCTTTTCCTGCTGGCATGAAGCAAATTTTCGGCAGTGCATCACGGAACGTGTCTTAGGGACAGCAGACAAGCCCTCTACAGCAATGTGTTGGACAGTCTTTGGCTGCTAACACCTTCTAGAGAAGATTAAAACTGCCCCTTGGAGGGCCAGCTAATACACCTCATCTGGGATTTATGGTGAACTCTTCAGGGGTGTGTGTAGGGAGGGGGGGAGGAAAGCTTGTCTGTGAAGGAAACTGCTTGTCAGGGTGTGCATGTTCAAAACCAGTTCTGTTTCCACTTAATTCCTCAGCAAAAACACATTTTCAGCTGAAAATGGACAAGGCTCGATGTACATTTTAATTTTGTAGCTTAGTGAAGATGGCAAAACTCTTGGAGTCTGTGGAAAGGAAAAATATTATCAAATCTCTTTAATTTCTTAAACTATTTTTAAATTCCTCGTTTGTGCTTGACCCTTCAGAGTCGTCTTCAACATCTAGCTGTGCTTTCCTTCATCTTGTTTTCATCTTCCACTAATGGCTCTTCCTCTCTTCTCTCACTCTGGCTGTCTCTGCTTAGGTTGAACATGGGATAACCTAGTCAAGACACAGCCTCCCCCTCCTTCTTACTTCTCGAAGACCTGTTCAGTGCTTTCCTGCATGTCTCTTTGGTTTTGTGGCTCAGATACCACCTCTTCTATGCCTTCTGCCAAGATCAACAGCCAGTCCTGGTGCTGTCTAGGTCCTTGTGTTGTCTCACCGCAGCTTAACTGTTGAGCTGTTATTTTGGTTGGGTTTTTAACTGTTGAACTGCTCTGTTCTTGTGCTGGTCTGAATGTTTATGACATGTGGTCCCAAGGTGACTCCACCAGGCGTGGTGCCAAGGCAGTGCTCACCACTGCTCTGAAGTGATGTGCTGTGATGACTTTTGGTGTGATCTGCATGTCTTCCTCCCTGGCAGGTCTACATTTAAAATCTTTAGTCCACATGACTTCTTGTATCTCTGATTCTGGAGCTATGTCTAGGCAAGACGGTGTCCCAGGTGAATGTGTTGAGTGTCCTGACCTGGCAGAGCTGATGGTATGAGACCAGACATGTGCTGGAGTCACTGTGTCTGGGGAAGTCAGAGGCACTTTTGTGCATTTAGGGTTGTGCCTAGAAAAAAACCTTCTGCACCCAACTCATTTCTGTGGTTGGTGCTGACCACAACCCAGAGGTTCCTCCCTGTGGTCTCCACTGCTTACCAGCAGTGACATAAATGATTGGCTGTTGGAACATGGAGACTTCTGACTGCCTTCTGGATACTGCCCTCCCTCTTCCCAAACCCCAACATCCCTGCTAGGTGGAATGCTACTTGAATGCAGGAGAACTTTAACCAGGTGGCTGACATCTCTTCTGGTTGATGTGGCTGAGGGTTTCAGACCTCATTGTGAGCAGCACAAGGAAGTGCTCATCACTCTTACAACTTAACCCATCATCACCTCCTGGTGCCCAACTGAACTTTTCAATGTGTCCAGCTCATCTTTGTACAGGACAAAAGAGCATGGTGTGACCTCTTTCTATTTGCTCCTCCTGGATGCCACTGAGCAGCTCCTTCAAGGCAACACTGGCAAGGTCCTCCTGGAAAGTCTAGTTGCCTGCTTCTTGGACAGTAAAACTGAAGTTTGGTGTCTGATAAAGTCTATTGGTTTCCTGACAGTTTCTAGCTTGGAAGTTAGTGTTGCCTCTGTAGACTTCATAGAATCACAGACTGGTTTGGGTTGGAAAGGACCTTAAGGATCATCCAGTTCCAATCCATGTATGTGAAATCTTGATATTAGATGTTACTAATGTCAGAGCTTGGCTGTAGTTGCTGCAGCCTCTGCAACCTACTGGACTCTGAGTCATAGAATCCCAGACTGGTTTGGGTGGGAAGGGACCTTAAAGATCATCCAGTGCCAACTCCCTGCCATGGGCAGGGACACCTCCCACCACACCACGGTGCTCCAAGCCCCATCCAACCTGGCCTTCAATGAACACTGCCAGGCAGGGGCAGCCACAGCTTCTCTGGGCACTCTGGGCCAGGCTCTCACCACCCTCACACCAAACAATTTCTCCCTCCCATCCCATCTCCATCTCCCCTCNACTCTCTCAGCCTGGCCCCAGAGCAGAGCTGCTCCAGCCCTCGCAGCATCTCCGTGGCCTCCTCTGGACTCTCTCCAACAGCTCCGTGTCCTTCTGCTGTTGGGGACCCCAGAGGTGGCCCCAGCACTGCAGGGGGGGTCTCCCAGAGCGGAGCAGAGGGGCAGAATCCCCCCCCTGGCCCTGCTGCTCACGCTCTGGGGATGCAGCCCAGGATCCCGGGGGCTTTCCGGGCTGCCAGCGCCCATGCCCGGCTCATGGGGAGCTTCTCCTCACCCAGCATCCCCAAGTCCTTCTCCTCGGGGCTGTTCTCAATCCATTCCCTGTCCTGGCCTTTATTTGTGCTTGGGATTTCCCTGGCCCATTTGAGCTAGACTTTCTCACAGTGCAAAGCTCATGGAGCAGTTGGGCTGTAGCTTTTCACATCAAATTCTGTTTCTAATCATGGTCAGTGATCCCAATGCAACACTGAGACTCCTGCTTTTCTCAGCCAGAAAGCACTATACTGAGGAAATGTGCTTATAGGACTAATGACCTCCTTGGCATGGGAATTTTGGGTGTTGCTGTTATTGCCTTTATCAATGTTTCTTCTACTTTTTTTTCTGGGAGGTGGGGAGGAACCCCCTTTCAGCTTTGCTTACAGCTGAATGCATCTTTATTCCATTGCTGCAAGATAAATGTTTTTGGGCCTGCTGAACACTGTCTTGCCTGGCATTTATCATAGAATCATAGAATCATTATGGTTGGAAGGGACCTCCAGGGTCATAATTTGTTGGCCTTTCTTGTCAAGCAGAGGAGATGTCCAGGACACCCCAACTCGAGCCTTCCCTATGATGTAGACTTGGAGAGATAGAAGCAGACTTTTGACAGGTTCACCAGCTACCCTGGGGTGGGATCAGCTCTAGCCATGTCACTTAATGCACTTTTCTATGTTTGGGTACTTTTGACTCCCCCCCCATCCCCACAGAATCAGTCAGGTTGGAAGAGATCACAGTGGGTCATCTGGTCCAACCTGCCTGCCCAAGCAGGTTCATAGAATCATTCTGGTTGGAAGGGACCTCCAGGGTCATCAAGTCCAACCTTTATCTCATCATATTCCTAACCATTAGACCATGGCCTTGATCCTAGAGCACATGGCACAGGACTGCATCCAGATGGTTCTTGAATATCTCCAGGGAGGGAGACTCCACAGCCTCTCTGAGCAACCTGTTCCAGTGTGCAGGAACTCACACAGTGAAGTAGTTCTTCCTCATGTTCAGGTGGAACCTCCTGTGCATCAGTTTCTGCCCATGGCCTCTTGTTCTATTGGTTGGCACTACCGAGAAGATGCTGGCCCCCCAACTATCTGTCTCTGGAGTGGCTAACGGTTGACTTGCTCTGCCAGGGAGAATGGGGTTTTACACCTCTTGGTCTGCTTAAAACTTCTCTTTGTTTCTTCTAAAATCCGGGAACCTCAATGGACTTGCAGAATTGAGCAATTGATGTGTTGTGCCTTCTCCCCACCAGCCTACAGAAGAACAAACTGTTCTCATACTTGGGTTGCCAGGAATTCTTTGGCAGAGAGGACCCAGAAGTATCCTGTGTTTTCTCTTAATGAAAAGTCCTCATGTCCCATCTGTTTTGTCTGATTCTTCCAGTAACTTCAGAACCTGTTTACAGCTTCACCTGATTTTTCTAGATTTATTTATTTTGAAGAATAGGGGATGTGTGGGAGATGGGGCTCACAGGACTTGTTAAAAATAAGGAGTAGCATAGAGATGAGCCAAATGAAGCAAAGGGGAAGCTGTGTTTGGAGGTGTCCCTTGGTGAGCTACAGAGGTTTATTGCAGGGGAACTACCTCCACATCAGGAAAAGCTTTGAGCAGGGTTTGTGTTTTGGCCACTTGGATCTGAAGCAGAGCCACGAAGATGGGTTCTGCTGCATTAGCCTGCTCTCAGAGTTGCTGTGCTTCAAAATATCAACCTTTAAACTCCAAAGCAAGCAATATGTACTCTCTTTGGACTTTTCCAACTAGAGAAGCCTGGGAGATGTTGGGCAACTTATCACCTGTTATTTCATAGTCTGAAGTGACATTTGGTCTACGTTACTTCTCATTTCTGATTCTGGAGCTATGTCTGGCCAGACAGCATCACATGTAAATATTGAGTGTCCTCACCACTTTTTTGTCTACATCCAACTTTGTTTGCTTTCTAATTTCAGAGCATGAAGGAGAACTTGTCAACTTGTTTGCCCTTATTTCCAGTTAAAAACCAGGCGGGCATAGCTCATAGTAAAGAAGTTCTTTCCTGAGAGGGTGGTTGGGCACTGGAATGGGCTGCCCAGGGAGGTGGTGGAGTCCCCATCCCTGGGGGTGTTCAAAAAACGGGTTGATGAGGCACTTGAGGCCATGGTCTGATGGTCTAATGGTTAGGAATATGATGGGATAAAGGTTGGACTTGATGACCCTGGAGGTCCCTTCCAACCATGATGATTCTATAGGGCTCCTTGCACATATTTGTCAACTCATTTGCTATCAGCTAAGTCTCCATTTCTGAGTATCTTTCCAAGAAGAATCTAAACTGACAATGGACTGGGTTGTTTGTGCCTTGTCCATCCCTACTGGTCTTTGCCAAGACAAAGAAACTAGGTTGATCTGTATCTTGGACATCATAGCTGGCACCTGGGGTTATTGCAGAAACTTTCTCCTGCTGTATTTTGAGGATATATGGATAGAAACTGTTGTTGGGCTAAATTGGGAATTCTCTTACTGGGACTAAGTTTGCAATGTGATTTCCTTGAGATGATGCTTGTAGGGACATGCCAGTGCAGGTACAGCCTGAAGTCAGGCAACGTGTGACCACCACCCCTACCATCACAGACAAAAATGCAGCACAGTCCTACTGATATTAAAAAGATCTGGGTGACTGGTGCTGGTTGGTTCTCAGCTTGGGGGGAGGAGAGAACCTGGCTCTTCTCAACAGCTCTGGCTATGGCAGATACTGGGTTTTCAGAGCCTTCACTTGCAAGTTTTTCTTGCCAAGGCTCCAGCTTGTACAGAAAGTAGAGGTTGTATTTGGTTATTGCTCTGCAAGAAGAAGTTTGTACAGGTTTTTCCGGTGTCCTGTTCCGCTTCTTCAACCCTCTTTAAAATGCACCCAATCTGCCCTTAGTTTGTGGACAGTGGATTGCAGAGGGTGTTAGTACATACTATGCTTATTTATTTAGTGAGATTAAAGTCTGAGTTTTTCTTTTGTAATCCCTTTGAAGTGTTTATCTTTTGAAGTCTGAATTCTCATTAGCTGGAAGTGTACAACCCCCAAACTACACGCTGCCCTAGTTTCAAAGCAGTGATTTTTAAAAAAAAATAAAAACTAAGAACAATAAACAACAGGTCAGACCCATAGGGACTACACGTCAGCCAGATCCTGACTATTTGGGTCATCACTTGCCACTTTGATTCACAAAGTGGCTCTGTAGGCTGTCAACCCTGGTTTAGTCATAGGGTTTTGGCATCACGAGGCATTGGGGAGACAGTGATGTTCCCCTTCAGAGGTGCAAGACTTCTCTCGTAGGTCAAGACAACAAGGCTATAGACTTCTCTCTCAATTTTTTTAACTTTCCCTCTCATTTTCTTTTATTGGGGCAGCAGCATTTGACTTCTAGGGTAAGGGTATTTTGTCCACATGTGCTTTCCCACCTCAATTCCTAATTCATGCACATGGCAAGGAACATTTTACTCCAGGTTATCTCTTCTGTTGTTGTTTCCCATGGAAAAATTTTAGATGGTAACTGGAGTTTTAATCTATCTGCTGCTTTTATTCTTTCGGGGACTTTTTGGTGTTGATCTGTATAAAACTGAATGTTTGTAGGCTGGGAAAAGTGTGTGGGACACCTATAGCCCAACCCAATTTCCAGAGCAGGTGAATAATAATATATTGGTGGGGGGGACATCTATAGCCCAACCCAATTTCCAGAGCAGGGAATACCAATGTATTGGAAAGAACAGCCCTGCTGGGTCACCAGGAGGTGTTCAGCAATCGGGGGAGTTATTGCCTGGGCACCTTCCACCACCAAAATGCATCATCTCAGCAGATGAGGCCGTTTATGGCTTTGAGGTGTTCTCTTACCATTCCTGCCTTGAAATTAAATCTGGATCTTGCAAGTTGAGATGTTCTGGGTCTAGGCCAACAAAATGTGGAAAGTGCTGCTCAGCTTGTGTGTGTGTGTATAGATTTCCTCCTGGGGGACCAGCTGTAGCAAACATCCCTATGTAAGAGTTGTTCTGTTATTAAACAGATGAGGACATTGTCCCTCTTCCATTTCCACCTTCTGAGTCAGGGAAGGTGAAATTGCATTCATCGAATCATTATGGTTGGAAGGGACCTCCAGGGTCATCAAGTCCAACCTTTATCCCATCATATTCCTAACCATTAGACCATGAAACCATTGCTTTGGTTTGGATGAGTTCAGTATATTAAAAGATTGCTATGAAAACCATGAAGAGTCTGAAAGTCACAAGAATTTAGATCAGCTCCTTCTAATGCTTTAAATCATTTCAGTCCTGTCTGGGCAACAGAGATGTCTCTTTGTGCATGGAACTGGAGGCTTTGCTTTGTAAGAGCTTAACTTCTATTGTTGAGAAAGTGTTTAAGGAAAATCAGGATTTCAACAGGATAATTAGGGAAACAATTGACAAGAAGGCCTACAAGAATATCAATAGGGATAATTGGTTATCAGTGTTCTCACCTAATTGGGATAGGCAATTATTTGCTTAACAGAGTTTTAAGTGGAACTAGCTCGATAGCAATTTTAATAAGAGATGGAGATGTTGAAATTAGACAGAGATTCTCGATAAACAGTGATCCCATGAGTCACCAGTGAGAGGAAAAACACTTCTTTTAATGTGGAAATTGGTAGAATCTGTCAGAGCTCGTTTAGAATGGGTTAGCTAGGAAGAAAAATAAAATCCCAAACAGCCTTGGAGTCTATATTTTCTGCATTTATTTGCATAGCAAGTGAGGCAAGTTTTCCTTGGGCCTGATTTTTGAAAGATTGCACCTTGTGTGCTTGGGGCCTGCTTTGGTTTTGAGTGTCCTGCTGCTGTAATGGTCTTCTGGCCTCTCCAGATATGCCAGGAGCACACGGAGGTATAGCTGTGATGAGATTTCCCTGTTATCCCTCTCACTCTCCCAACAAATCTGCCTCTCTGACACCATGGGAGCCTCCTCATGGAAAGCCAAAGCTCTCCGTTTGGTGGGTGTTACCAGCCATGTTTTGATAGAGACCACAGGTGTCCTCCACATCTTAATGGATGGAGATGTTGTATCATATAATCCCAGACTGGTTTGGGTTGGAAGGGACCTCAAAGCTCATCCAGTCCCACCCCCCTGCCATGGGCAGGAACACTTTCCACTAGACCAAGTTGCTCCAAGTCCCATCCGACCTGGCCTTCAACACTGCCAGGGAGGGGGCATCTTGTAGGAGACCACAGGTGTCCTCCTCTCCCCAAGTGCTTGGGTTTGCACACTCTAGCATCTCCTTAGACTTCAGGATTCATAAGCATGCATCAAAGCATCCTTGGCTACGCTTTGGTTCTTCCTTGGGTGTGTTGATCCAATTTAGGAGCCCTTGACAGCAAGAAGTCATGTGCTTATTGTACTGAACCTTCCTAGGGTATCTGGGAAAAGGCTGGAGGTAGCAGGTCAAGGTAAGGCAGGAACCCATAGCTCTCATCTCTCCCTCCAGCTCCCCCAAACCACGTGGGTACTCGGAGTAGTGTTCTGGATGTGCAGTAAGCTGCTTGTCTCTGGGCTATTAAAAGATTTATCCCAAGATGCTGAATGAGATCAGTGTGACCTGTGTGAAACTGGGTTGAGAGGAGAAAAAAAAACACTTGAAGGGGGATTAGAGGGGAGGGCTTGGACTGTACCAAGGCTCATGAAAGGGTTAGGTGCTGTTAAACCTGCTGCATCATGGCTTATTTACTCAGTGCACTTCAGGATGGGTCCTGTTGTGCTTCCCTTTGCTAAAATGATAGCATGGAGCTGGTTTAACAATTGGTCCTGATTGCTCTGTTCCATCTCCACTCTGTTTCAAGCATTGCTCTGCAGGGATGGAGGAGTTAACTCCTACAGACAAAACCCCAAATTTTTAGGCCAGATCTCCCCAGAGAGCTTCCCTTTTATATCTGCAACTTGAATTCTCTTCCCTTTTCAATTTGCAACTCGAATTCTCTTCCCTTTTAAACTTGCAACTTGAATTCTCTTCCCTTTTATTTCTGCAGCTTGAATTCTCTTCCCTTTTATTTCTGCAGCTTGAATTCTCTTCCCTTTTATTTCTGCAGCTTGAATTCTCTTCCCTTTTAAACTTGCAACCTGAATTCTCTTCCCTTTTAAACTTGCAACCTGAATTCTCTTGCTTTTTTTTTTCTCTCCTCCAAAGTTGTTTGGAAGGGAATAATGTGTCACAGGCTGTAACGGATACGGACAGCCCAGTATCTCAGGAATGCACTGTGTGCTAATGAGGCATCCTGGAGCCTTCAGAAAATGCTCCCGCTGTATTTGCAGATGGACTCTTCCCTGCCTCCCCCTTTTTTTTGGGTAAGCTGGCTGCCAAACTCAGTTATTCAGCTCGGAGAAGTTTGTAGCCATTGGCAGATGATGCATCTTTAAAGTCAAGGTTGATAGCTTGTGTGGGTTTGTGTTTTCTGTCTTCTTTTCTCTTCCCCCTTCTGGTGCACGTTGCTGGATTTGAATAATTAATGTATGTTGTCTTGCTTCCTGTTTTCATTTCTGTATGTAATGCTAACCAGCAGAGGTTTGAATCATTCATAGCCTGCTTTTTTTCCACCTCAAAGCCGTAGATGTCATGGGAACAGTGATTGTAAGGGATGGACTTTCTGCTTCTCTCCATTAAATCCATTTCTGGAAGCAGGAGGAGTGTTCAGTCCATGGTCTCGGGCCAAGCAAGGATCTCTGGACAGATGGTATCAGTGTGGTTTGTCTCAAGCAGCATCTTGCTGTGCTTCAGTCTCTTCCTGTTACTGCTCCGTGTGGTGGGGAGGATGGGTGCTGTGTTTTGTGCTTTCCTTTCTGTTCTGGGCTTCTGTGCATCTGCTCATGACATTGATGGAGAACAAGGGATGATTTGAGGCTTGCAGGTTGTGCTTCATGCAACTCAACTGCCTTAAGGAATTGCTTTTTTTTGAAACTCTCCTTGATTTCTTCTTTGTTCTTCTCCTGACTGCTTTTATGGAAACCAAGCTGAATCTATGGGGCTCTCATAGCACCTGCCTGTGCTGGGGTTCAGCAAGAGGAACCAGGGTGGGAGCTTCACTTGGTGGCTTATGGAGCTTTTTCAGTTTCATTTTCCCCTGCTTGTATTTTTTATCTTCTTGGATCCTCTTTTTATCCTCTGCTGCTCTTAGAACCTCTCAGCAATGTCTTCTGCTGATGGTGTTGGTGGGCAGGTGTGCTTTTGGATTGTCCTTTTGTACTGAAAACACTTGGGTCCCTCCTGAACTCTGCCAGGAGATTGGGAGATGCTGGATTAGATGCTGCTGAAGGAGGCTGGTGGTAAACTGGACAGTAAACTCAAAGCTTTTGTATCTACCTTGGCCGTTGGTGTTCCTGGTAGGATCTTTCTTCAGGAAGAAGGGTTGATTGTTGGTACCTCTGCATGTCTGAAGTGCACTTGTACCTTACTAAAGGCTTTGGTACCTCCACTGTCTCTGGTTGTGCAGCAAAGTTCCTGCCTTTAACTGGTAGCTTTGGATCTTCAGTCACAAGAGCCCTTTGTTTGTATCTTTGAACAGATTGAATCAGAGCTCTTGGTGACAGCCCTGAGATGAGAACTCTTCCTGTAGCTGCTAATTTGTGGTGCTTACCCAAATTCACCCTATTTATTCCCTTCCCAGCCTTATCAGTTGCCTCCTGTGAGTTGAGCTGTGGAATTTCAGATGGGGACTTGAAGGTGATGGATGGATCCATAACACATGTATGTTATTTCTGAAGGACAGGCTCTCTGCTCCCAGGCTCCTACCACCTTGGATACATTGGATTTCTATTTGAAAAGTCAGGGGTTGGCAGCTTGGACACTCTGTATGCGCGTGGCTGGTGTACAGCAGCCCTTCTTCAGGTGTTGGGGCTGAAGAACATCTGGGGGCTTCCCAGAAATGAAATGCTCAAATGTAGTTGCTTGTGTTCAAGTTTGCAATGCAATTCTTATAAGCTAACAAATAAAATACATGCTCAGAGCTCTTATAGGTAGAGGTGGTCTGTCTGCCCTCTTGCCTTGCGTGACTAAAGCTGGAAGAGGTGGAACTCGGGAGAGGTGGTCCTTTGGAGATTAATTTGTGATGGATTTCTTGTAGCCTGCTATCTGTTCAGGACAGTAGTATGGAGTTGTTAATAGGCTGTGCATAGTCTTTTACGTCCTGCTTATATCCTACAACATCTTGTACGTCACTTGCTGCTTAGGATCTTCAGGGCAGAGATTATGGCGTTGTCCAAGACCCTTAAATAGCATCAAACTTTGCATGTCCTCAGTGTTTCTGTCCAATTCCAGCTGACAGTGGTTTCTGCCCACGTTGGGAAGGCAGGCTGGGATACTCATTTTGTAGGGACAATCTTGAAGCAGACAAAAGCTTGGAGAGAGGAGGCAACTCGTGCAGTGACTCATGCTGAGCTTTATAAATAGCACGAGAAGAGGTGAAATGCAGGCAGGGAGGTGACCTCAAGCACGAGGTGGTACAGCAGCACTTGGGGGCAGGTGAGATGGGAGAGCATGGGATGGCAGGATCAGCAAATGGCTCTCGTTTTCAGGCTGGATGTGTTTTCTGCCTCTGTCCTGCACGTCCTCCCTGAGGGGATGAACAAAGCCATGTGGGGATCCAGGCCAGCTACAAACTCCTATGAAAGTCCTGCAGATCTCATGTCCTCTGCTTGGGTCAATGCCTCGAGCGGAGCCCAGAGCATTATAAAGAGGTTTGCTGAAAGGACAAAGCTACATTTTGGGTATGTCTAAGAGGAAGACGAAGGACCTATGGGTTGTGGGCTCTGGAGATGGCATGGTAAAGGTCTGATGGGCTTTGAAACCACAACAAGCAGTGAGTAAAGATCTGTCTGCCTCCAGGATGCTGAGTCCTGATTAGAACAAGTCAGGACAGAGGTGTCAGCATGAGGAACAGAGTATACGTGGACACAAAGGAGGACAGAAACTGGAAGGTTGGACTTGATGACCCTGGAGGTCCCTTCCAACCATAATGATTCTATGATTCTATGAAGGGTTAAGCTGTCTCCATCCTCATTGACATTTGTAGGCTTCGCAGTGGACTTTGCATTTCTAGACTTGGTCTTTGATGCCTGCAGCATCCCCTTATGCATCAGCTACAATGAAAAATATGGTCAACACCTTCCTTGAAAGGTTTCTTCCATGGGAAGTGGCAATGAAAGACTTTAGGTGACGAGGTTACCTCCTTAAGCCCTGTCTGCTGATGCCAGAGAGGATGTTGCTGCTTGTAGCTGTCATAGCTTTTTGCAAGACCTGAGCCTGGGGGATCCTGCATATAAGGAAATTAAGGATTTTCCCTAGAGAGGGTGCAATTTCCTTACTGCCCACACTTCATCCACACATCTGTGCACGCTCTGGAAAGGCAGCCAAGCACTTTGCAAGCCGAACTGCTGCTGAGCATCACTCATCACACCCTGACTATCCACGCCACAGCAATGCGTGGGGCCATGGGTTTTCCACCTGTGGAAAACCCCTGGTGTGAGTTAAGTGCTGCTGAGAGCAGTGTGGTGCCACCAGGCTGGCAAACATTTGCTTTGAGGTTCCCATCCCTGATCGTAGACTCTATGAATTAGTAAAAGCTGTGTGATTGCTTGGTCTGTTCTCGGTACGAATCTCACCAGAGACCAAGGTGAGCATCTAAATCTATATATAAATATATATAAAAATATATAGATATGAGCTGTGTGACGCACAAAGCATGCAAGTGATGGAGCAGAGCACTTCCCCTTGAAACAGTGATGTTCCCACGCATGGCAAATAGAGCAGCTGCATTGGAGTCACTCTGGTCCTTTGGGAGCAGATGCTGTTTGGTGGAGAGAGGTTCTTCCTCCTGGGTGAAGGCTGCAGCCAGCTCTGCATCCCTGTCGGAGATGAATCTAAAGGGAGAGGGTAACATCTGCCTTTGCCTGCCTGCACAGAAGCGTTAGCTCCTCATCTGAGGCTGTTTTGCAGACTCCATAGGATGCTCGAGATGATTCAGCTTGGCTGGGTTTCAGCTTTGCAGAGGCCTCTGAATCAGTTCTAAGGCTGTGCTTGCAGAGGGGTATGGTTCTTTACATTTCAGTCATTCTTAAAAAATCCAATCATCTGGGCTCCAAAGAATCTGCCTGCTGCTCTTGTCCTCGTGTGGCTTTGCTCACTGATAACTCCTAGGAGTACATTTCTTTCTAGCCGTGTGGGAGAAACTGCACAAGGAAATAAAACTTGCAAACTAATTAAACTTCTTAGTCTTGTTGAGTAACAAGCTGGAGATGTTGGCAGGGCTGGGAATAGATCTGATTATCATTCCTCCTCTCTTAATAGCCAGAGGACACGGTTAATTATTAAATTGCTTGTTAATGTATTGAAATATCACTTGGCATTTTAAATTTCCTTTTTTTTCTTCTTCCCTTTTTTTCTTCTCTTGCTGAAGGGCACTCCCAGGACCTGATGGATTTCTGATGCCTGGCTCCTGAGGGGCTGGAAGGAGCATGGTTAAACACCAACCGCTGCAGTACTACGAGCCACAGCTATGTTTGTCCTGTCTGACCGGGATCTACGGCTGCCGCTGGAAACGGTACCAGCGGTCACATGATGACACCACCAAGGTAAGCAGCACCTCTCCTCTTCCCTGGTGGCTTTGGATTGTGGATGGGTGTGGATCTTGGTTGAAGATGCTGCGTATTTGATTTTTTTATTGTTGTTGTTGGCTTGGATAGACCATGGAAACCACTGTCCCCAAGGCTTGGTGGTCTGCGAGAAGTTCTCACCATGAGGTTGACGTAGCTGGTCATGGTTCTCAAAGGGATTGAGTGCTGTGGGTTTAGCCACATGTGACTCTATTTTCCTTTTGGTACTGGGGGAGACTTCTGTTTTCCTCCCTGTTCTATTTCTTATTGCTGTGCTTGTGTTTCCTGGGCTGGATGTGTAGGACCTGTATTTCTGTGGAGCCTCTAGCTTCTGTGCATGTGAAAATAAGTTTGTAGGTGGTGGAGTCCCCGTCCCTGGGGGTGTTCAAAAAATGGGTTGATGAGGCACTTGAGGCCATAGTCTAATGGCTAGGAATATGATGGGATAAAGGTTGGACTTGATAATAATGGCTAGGAATACAATGGGATAAAGGTTGGACTTGATGACCCTAGAGGTCCCTTCCAACCATAATGGTTCTATGCTTCTATGAAAGGCAGCATGAGGAGAACTAGCTGGAGATAAACAGGGCAACTGTTAGAGCTGACTCTTCCCTTCCCTGGATAAATACAGTTTTTAAGAGCTCTGGCAGAGGGAACCCGGGCAGCAGGGCTGCACTTGCACCTTCCCTGTCATGTGGGGCTGTGAGACCTGATGTGTTTAGGGGAAGAAATGTGAAAAAAGCTGTTTATTGCTGTTACTCTGTGCTCATGTTGTCTGGTCTGTTTTTTTTTAGTGTGCTTACTACTAAAAGTAATAAAACCCCCACAACTCAAAACTTAAACCTCATTTATCCTGGCAGTGGTCCCAGGTGATTCTTTCACTGCTTTTTGAGGGTTTAGTTTTGCTCCAGTGACAACTGCCCTGTTTTGTTGTTAAGTCTATAACCAGGGATCTTCCTGGTATGTGGAGTGCTTCTCCTCTGCAAGAGAGGCTGCTATAAGGAGAAAACACTTCTGGGACAGCAGATCCCAAGCCAGAAATGCTCCTGGTTCTGAATTGCATCAATTGTTGGTGGCGCAGCTTGGCCGGGAGCTCCCACGTGGATTGAGAAGTCGTGGCTTGTGTTTGTGCAGCGTAAAACAAATTTCCTTTTGCAAAGTAGAAATGTTTGTGCTGTTTTTCCTCTTCTTTCAGTCTGGGCAGCATAACCAGAGTCTGCTTCCTTTGAGCAAATACCCAGGCACATCCGTAGCAGAGGGTGTAGTTGGGTTTTTAAGACTTTGTCAGGAAAACAGTGGGATGTGATGTCTTGGCGTGTGTGTGTGTGTGTGTGCACTAATTTTAATAGTCAAAATGCCTTATTCTGTGTGCCTTATGAAGCAGAACATTATGCTGCTTAGCTGAAAAATCCACAGAAAAAAAAGCCCCTGACTTTAATTTTTCAGTGAACGCTGGCTCGGCGTGCAGAGATTTATTTTACCAAACAAAATATCAGGGGCAGCCTTCCAACTCTACTTGGAATTTCAATTGTTTTTCTAGTGCTAGAAAGGAATTTGCTGTGTTTAAAGTACCTGAGCTAGGCTTAAAAATATGTCCAGTCTCTGAGTCAGTCTTATTAAGGTCTACATGAGGCTTAAACTTGGTTAAATGCTGAAATGGAGAAAACTCAGCTATTGCAGGAGCAAGAGAGGCTGAATTTAACTCCAGGCTATGCAAAACCAAGGTATGAAGAATCTGTTCCCATCTTGTTGTCAAAACATGATGCAGGTGTTAGTGCTGGAATGAGACCATAGCACTGTATTTGGAGGATAAAGTGCAAATGAAGGCTGATTGCCCTATGAGCAGGTCTGTTTGCATGTGCTTGAGTACTGCAGAGAATGGGTGGGACTTCTAGGATGTGTGTGAGGAGTGAGAAACCTCTTCAGTTGCAAAATAGTTCTTGGCTGTTTGAGCAAGCACATAATTCCTATGGGCTGCAGGCCAGCATTAGCATCCCTCCACGGCTCTGGACTGGATGGGAGAGAATTTCATGGTATCAGAGTCACAGAAAGGTTGGAAGGGGCTTTAAAGACCTCCTGGAAAGTCTAGTTGGCTTCTTCTTGGAGAGTAAAACTGAAGTTTGGTGTCTGCTGAAGTCTATTGGTTTCCTGACAGTTTCTAGCTTGGAAGTTAGTGTTGCCTCTGTAGACTTCACAGAATCACAGACTGGTTTGGGTTGGAAAGGACCTTAAGGATCATCTAGTTCCAACCCATGTATGTGAAATCTTGATACTAGATGTTACTAATGTCAGAGCTTGGCTGTAGTTGCTGTAGCCTCTGCAACCTACTGGACTCTGAGTCATAGAATCCCAGACTGGTTTGGGTGGGAAGGGACCTTAAAGCTCATCCAGTCCCACCCTCTGCCATGGGCAGGGACACCTCCCACCTACACCACGTTGCTCCAAGCCCCATCCAACCTGGCCTTCAACACTGCCAGGGAGGGGCAGCCACAGCTTCTCTGGGCACCCTGGGCCAGGCTCTCACCACCCTCACACCAAACAATTTCTTCCTCACGTCCCATCTCCATCTCCCCTCTTTCACTTGAACTTATTCCCCCTTGTCCCATCACTCCATGTTCTGTCTATACCCTGTCATTATCAGAAAGCCAGGCATGTTCTCAAAGAACAACTTTTTTTAGTGTAGCCTACAACGTTGTTATCTGCTTTCTTTTTAAAAGATCAAACTTTCTAGAATAAAAGGCCTCCACCTGATTTTTGGGTCATGACCCAACCTTGCATCCTTGAGATCTTCTGCTGAAGACAATGTTTATTGTTTGAATTTTGCTGCAGCTCAACACCAGAGTTTTAATGATTCCTCTCCTTTTTCCCCTCAAATGTATGCGGATCAGGCTTCCTACTCCCCATTAAAAATTTACATGAAAATGAGGATTTTAANGGAGGATGGATTGGGGGGGAGGGGGGGCTGAAGACACACAACCTGCAGACTTTGGTTTCCTTTTTAAATTTGGAACAGCTGCAAAATTCCTTTTTCTATTTTGCACCTGTGGCTTTAATGGCAAGATCCCCTTTCACCTTTTAATAATATTATAGGTTGGGTTTTTTTTTTAATGAAAGGCATATAAAAGAGAAGAAATGCTCTTGCTGAGATTCAGAGCATTATAATCTCTGTAGCTGGTGTGAGGAACCAATTTCTGGTGGAACTATAGGTTGTTCATCAGGTATTGAGCCAAGGAAGTTCTTATGAAGTCAGCGCATCATCTTAACAAGGCTCTATAGACCTGGACACGAATCAGCTTCAGCTCATACTTGCCAGGTGCTTTCAAAGGTTGGAAGTTCAGATGGCAGCTTCCAAGGTAGCTCCTAGATACTGGGATCCTGTTGATGGATTGCCAGCAATTACAACCAGAGCAGCACTGATTTATACACTAATTGCAGTGTATAAACACAATGCTCTGTGCACAGCTTGTTTGCTTCACCCCAAATGACCTGCTGCTGGGTATTACCACACCAGAATAGCTCTTGCTCCTGGGGTAAAGTCCAGGGCAGGCTGCAGCATCTTTTAAAATCCACGCAGAGATGTTGCAGGATCGGTATCCATGTGGGAGATGTGGATGGGTTTCATTGTATAAACATAAAATTAAATCTGTCAACGGGTTTTGTTCAGGTTTTTTTTATTGCTTCCAAAACTGTGTTGTCTGTTACCTGCAAATATCACACCTGGGAAATCAGCCTAGGTGGGAGTGGGGAAAGAGATTCTGCAGAACAAAATTGCAATGATCATTTTTTATCTATCCAACACACAGAAGAGAACACTTTTATTTGGTGTCTGTTTTTGTGGGGTTTTTTTGCAGTTACTGTCTATTGAAAAATCTTGGGATCTTTATCTTATTTAGTTCCCTATCAAATAGGATAAAATATTATCACTGCTTGCAAAGGGCTTTGGCTGCTCTGCTCAGCGGCAGACACAGCTGATACTGCACCTCCCAACCACCAACCCTTCCGAGATACAGGTTGAGGCAGACAAAATGTAACTGGGAGCTCTTGTCTCTCCCCATTTCCCTTGGAAGCTTCCTATGTTTATAAAACTATTTCTTTCTCCAGGAAATAGACAAGGATAGAATCATAGAATCATTATGGTTGGAAGGGACCTCCAGGGTCATCAAGTCCAACCTTTATCCCATCATATTCCTGACCATTAGACCATCAGACCATGGCCTCAAGTGCCTCATCAACCCGTTTTTTGAACACCCCCAGGGACAGTGACTCCACCACCTCCCTGGGCAGCCCATTCCAGTGCCCAACCACCCTCTCAGGAAAGAACTTCTTCCTAATCTCCAACCTAAACTTCCCCTGATGGAACTTGAGGCCATTTCCTCTTGTCCTGTCATCAGCAGCTGGGGAGAAGAGACCAACACCAGCCTCCCTACAACCTCCCTTTAGGTAGTTGTAGAGGGCAATGAGGTCTCCTCTCAGTCTCTTCTTCTCCAGGCTAAAAGGTGCCCAGTTTGGTTAGGTACAGTAGGAAGGGCCATCATCACCTGGGAAAAAGCAAAATTGGCAGCTTTGAATCCCAGATGACTGAAAAGGGAGGATCCCTGTGATTTTCCTGCTCTTCAGTGTCATCTACAACACTTAAATGGAGGCTTCTTCATCAGCTGCCTGTGAATGGTGCACTTCATGGTACCTGTACACTCTGTTCTCTTGTAAACATCCCGGAGATGTTGTGAGTGAAAGGAGCAGTATTAGTGATGAAGTCTCATATGTACAGAAATCCCCCAGCTTTCTAGATGCTGGAACCCCACAGGTGTTACCCTGAGCATCTAATAAACCACATCTTTGTTAAGAACCTGGGAAGATGGTGGAACTGGAGCTAATGAGATGCACATCCAAGCTCAGGACTGGGTATCTTTGAAAGCTTTAGAGGTGGTCAGGACTGATGGCCAATGAAACATGGGTTTGCTGGGATGGATTTTGGGTATAACATGAATGTTTTACTGTCCTTACAAATACAACTTTTTCAGAAACCAGCTTAAAAAAAATCCTTCTTACCATCTTTCAGTGTAGCTTTGTAGGGCTGATGCATACATGACCATAGCTCGTGTAAAACTCCTGTGCCTCCAAGAAACCTCACGTTTTTAAAGCTTGTTTTTGCACACCCAAGGCGTTGCCCCCCTCCTTTCTCAGATCCCCATTAGGTGCTGATGGGAGCAGCACAGAGACCTGGTCCAAGAGCTGGAAATTCTGGTTGCTTGTACTTATCAGCTTTTGGTGTTGGGTGAGCTAATCCTGCAGCCCTTGCTTCCAGCACTACTGTTGGGTGGCCTTTCCCCACTGCTGTATTTAGATTCCATTTCTATGTCCCAGCAAGTGTCCTGGAGTGTTTGTTATTTTTTGTCATCCCCTCCCTAAACATGTGTCCTTGTGTGTTGTCTTTTGGTCCTACATGATGTCTCTGGTACTTCTAGTAGCTGCTGCAACCTTTCACTTTCTGCCTCTATCCTCTTCATAGAATGGTTTGGGTTGGAAAGGACCTTAAAGTTGTCATCCAGTGCCACCGCCTACCATGAGCAGGGACACCTCCCACCACACCACGTTGCTCCAAGCCCCATCCAACCTGGCCTTCAGCACTGCCAGGCAGGGGCAGCCACAGCTTCTCTGGGCACCCTGGGCCAGGCTCTCACCACCCTCACACCAAACAATTTCTCCCTCCCATCCCATCTCCATCTCCCCTCTGGCAGTTGGAACCCGTTGCCCCTTGTCCCATCACTGCCTGCCCTTGGCACCAGTCCCTCTCCAGCTTTCCTGGAGCCCCTTCAGGCACTGGAAGGTGCTCCAAGGTCTCCCCGGTGCCTTCTCTTCTCCAGGCTGAACACCCCCAACTCTCTCAGCCTGGCCCCAGAGCAGAGCTGCTCCAGCCCTCGCAGCATCTCCGTGGCCTCCTCTGGACTCTCTCCAACAGCTCTGTGTCCTTCTGCTGTTGGGGACCCCAGAGCTGGACATGGCACTGCATGGAGGGGATCTCGAGAGTGGAGTAGACTCTTCTTACAGTACTACTCAGTAAATGTAGCAGAGATGTTTCTTCACTGCTGGTGGTTTGGAGACTTGCTGCTGCCATCACTGAGGAGCTGTTAAGTCTGGATCAATGTCTTGTAGTGCATCAGGTCTTCTGGACCCAGCAGCAGAAGAACCACAGGTTGTGGAGTCCAGGAGCTGCCATGTTGTTCACTGATGGTTCTGTTGTTCACTGATGGTTCTGTTGTTCACTGATGTTCACAGTTTGAGGATCTTTTGATATCTGATCAATGAAAGGGCAGCACTGGCTAAGGTGTTACAGGCTCCCTGGAAGCACCTTGGGCTGGGAATGTTGCTTCATGCACCATCCCTCTTGACAAACAGGCTTTTATACCTTTGCTGAGGAAACTGCTGAGAAGTGTTACGAATGCCTTCCTGGGGCTGCTCTCATTGACTGCAATAAAAACTTAATGGGGCTTGGCCGAGTGCCTCAGCCTTCCTGACCCGAGGCCCCTGCAGCAGATGGGCAGGCTGAACTGGGAGGGAACTGAGAATTTCCCAAGCCAACCAGTTCTTGCTCAGCACTCTCCACGTACCTCCCTTCCCTCCCCAGTATAATGTTCCAGTGCTAATAAATGGGATTGCTAATGTTCAGGCAAAGCCTGTAATCAACCCAACCTTCTATATTGCAGGTTGTTATATATTATGTAGATGTGTGTGTGTATATATTTATACACATATATCTGTATTTACATATATATACACATCTATTTATTGATCTATTTATATTTATCAATCTATGCATAAAAAGCAGTGTGACCAGTAGGTCGATGGAGGGGATTCTGCCCCTCTGCTCTGCTCTGTGAGCCCCCCCCTGCAGTTCTAGGGCCACCTCTGGGGTCCCCAACACCAGAAGGACACAGAGCTGTTGGAGAGAGTCCAGAGGAGGCCACGGAGATGCTGCGAGGGCTGGAGCAGCTCTGCTCTGGGGCCAGGCTGAGAGAGTTGGGGGTGTTCAGCCTGGAGAAGAGAAGGCACCGGGGAGACCTTGGAGCANTGGCCCAGGGTGCCCAGAGAAGCTGTGGTTGCCCCTCCCTGGCAGTGTTGAAGGCCAGGTTGGCTGGGGCTTGGAGCACCGTGGTGTGGTGGGAGGTGTCCCTGCCCATGGCAGGGGGTTGGGACTGGATGATGTTTAAAGTCTCTTCCAACCCAAACCAATCTGTGATCCTATGATTTAGTGTGTGAAGTGCCATAGGTCTCTTTGCCAGCCTGGGTTTGTTGTTTTGGTGGTTTTTTTGTTTTTCTTCCTGTAAATAGGTAAACTGAGGCATAAAAGTCAAGCTGTTGAGAGCTGACTTGGTGATGGACAACACTGAATTTTAGTAGTAGGAATCATCCTAACATGGACCCTTCCAAAATCTCCCCAGTACCTGTGAATGTGCTTAGGAGCTTCCTGATGCCACCAGTCGTTGCCTGTTGGTTTGGAGGGGAGGAGCTGGGACCAGTATTTTATGTGGCACTGTGGTTGATGCTGCTAGGAATCATAGCTGACTTGGTGGGTCACAGTTAATGTTCTCTGCAGCTTTAACTTGTCTGCCTGCAAATTCAGGCTCTGGATAATATTATAAGCAGCCCCTGGGCAGGGCTGTCCTTTTTATAGGTGATTGATTAGCTTACACAGCAATAGCTTACAGAATTTCTAATACTTTGTCATTACTACTTTATTTGGAAACTTTGAAGTGCTACGTATGCAATCTCCTTGTGATAAATGGCCATGCCAGGCCCCCTCAGATACACAAAAGTGCTTTGTGACTTTTCCAACCTTACGAGCCTCCAGGGTTTTATTTGGATTGTGGCATTTCCCTGTTACAGCTGCCAGATGTGCTCCCTCCAACTGGTTTTTTAATGCATTGTACTAATTGTCTGGGTGAAAAATTACATTGTTGGAGCCCGTTGTCCCTCCTTCCTCCTGTTTGCTCATGGACCTTTTCAGATATAGTATATACTGCTTCTCCTGTCTTCCCTGAAGCCACTCGTGTGCATCATCTTGCCTTAAAGTGTAATTGGAGACAGTGAGCTCAGTGTTACTCAGTGTCAATAGGTTGTTTTCTTGAAGAAACCCACTTAAGAGAGGCACCAGAAAGTCCTTAAGTGGCCAGTGATGCTCCAAAACCACAGAATAATGGTCTAATGGTTAGGAATACCATGGGACAAAGGTTGGACTTGATGACCCTGGAGATCCCTTCCAACCATAATGAATCTATAATAACAAAACACAATGATTGTAGGGATGGACATCTACCACCTCCAATTTTCATCCTGGGGTGCAGTGAAAACTAACCTTGAATTCATGTTGTAGGAGAGGACTGAATAATTAGTGTGCCTGTAGTCTGTGTTGACAAGCAGATCCAAGGACTGTGCTGTCTGTGCAGGAAAAGGAGGGTTTGGGCTGTTGAGGATGGGGGATGGAGGAGAAAAGATGGGACCAACACCTTCAATTTAAGGAAGTATATAGGATAAAGTGGATTTTCAAACCCTTTAAAGATCCCCAGACAAGCCAGGACAAAATTGGACTTGTCCTGTTTGTGGTATTTAAGAAATCTCTGTGTTTTTTGTCTCTACTCCAGCAGCAGCAGCAGCAGCCTTGAAGAGGTGGCTCTTGTATTTTTCTTTCTTTATTTTTTCCCTTTATCTTTGGTTTCCAGACAGAAGTCTAGGCTGCCTGTGCTTCCCAGGAAATCCATTACATTTTATCAGGGGGTTTAGCCAAGCCTTTTCCTAGAAAGCATTTGGAAAGCAATGACTTCAAACTTTGCTGTGCTCAGCTTAGGGAAGAAAGGCTGAGAGCAGATACGGTTCATGCCTTGAAGTTCTTGAAGATAAGCACTGCTGAAGGAGGAAACTTCAAAGGCTTCAATAGTTGGCTGTGAGGGCACTGTTTGCTGACCTAATACTGGAGTGAGCTTCTTGAAAGAGATGGGACCACAGTTTGAGGGTTTCCAGCAGTGACTGATGGAAAAGATGAGAGGATGCTGCAGCCCATAGTGTTGTGCCCTGTGCTGGGAAAGCTGATTTGAGTCTTGGAAGTTGTGGCTGTTCCAAAACAGCAACCAAAAATGATCTCACGTGCTCTGCTTTAGATTGAGGGATGTTCACCCTGATCATTTTTCTTGAGGTTTCTCTCTGAATTCCTCCTTGGATGGTTATGACTATGCCAGTGTTTCCATAACAATCATCCAGCTTCTGGTACTTGGAGAATCACAGAAT
>VZRW01009518.1:0-49217 GCA_013398125.1 Aegotheles bennettii | reverse complement strand
GCCCGGCTGCGGGCGGTGCCTGAGGCTCTCCCTCACCCCGCTCCTCCGGCGCTGCCGGGCGCGGGGCGGCCGCGGGCCCGGATCTGCGCGGTCTGTGCCGCATCGCGGTGCCGGGGTTTCTCGGCCTCTGAGGAACGGGCGGTCCCGCGGACGCCTCTCTGGCATTTGTGCCCTTACACGGCCGCCAGTCTCGGTGCAGCCGCATAACGAACTGGAATGGAAACCCCTAGCTTAACACCCGTGCGTTCTCGTGGGGCTTTAGCCCGATCGGCCTCATCACCGGGTTCATCGCGAGAGGCTCGGAGGGCACAGCCGGGGGGGTGAGCGGGTGAAGAAAGGGAAGCGATTCCTTACGGTGGCATTGCTGGGTTTGCGGGGTTAGAGGCTCTGTGCCACTGCAGCCCAGGTCTCCATGAGCTGTGTGACAGCACCGAAACCCAGTCTCGATGGTGTCGCTTGGGCCCTTGCCCAGGGAGCCTGCTGGAATGCAGGGACTGTAGGATTGATGCAGCTGTTGGCATTGAAGGGGAATGTACAACTCCAATCGAGCTTTCTTCCTGCTGGAGCTTACATGTTAATCGTGCAGTGATTATATGAGGAAGATAGCTGTTTCACCAGAAACCTGTTCCAGAAGTAGGACAGCTGTTAAACAGCAGATGATGGCTGCTGGGAGATACTCTAATCCATGTTGATTTTAAACACTAGAAAGAAATCCTATCTGGGACCTCACGTGCTGATGAGTAATGTGAGAGGAGCATAGAAGCATCGGGGATGAACACTGCTGTGAGGCAAAGTCCCTTTGGTGGTTTATGCTGTGTGCTTTTAACCTGTGCTTAAGATGTGCTTCGTGTATGGCACAGGCACCTCAGTCTTCTAGCACACTTTGCATGGCATCTTTCAGCTCCAATGCGCTATGGTAATGTGTGCTGAACGTGTTCTCAGTACTTAATACTTGACTGCAAAGAAAACAGTATTTTTCTTGAAATTCAGCAACTCTGAGAAATGTCTTAACATCACGAACCAAAATCTAAAGCAACATAACAAGAGCATGAAAAATTTTGAAAGTGTCGCTTGTCTGTCTGGGATTGGAATCTTCCGACTTGGAGCAAAATCTTACATTTACAAAAAAAGTTAAAATCATCTCCTTTTGCACAGAGAACAGTCATTCTTCCTTGTCCCGTGCTCAGCCACTAGTGCTTTTGGAAAAGAAAAAGGGCTGATTTGAGTCCTCCTATCGCTGCTGCTGCTTCTGACTCTTCCAGCTCATTCCCCAGCTGTCTTGTTTGAATGATTTCCTCTTTTCCTGTTGCACTTTACACTTGCTACATTGGCTTATCGTGCTGGCCCATCTATTCTCTGTCTTCTAACTGCCTTTTTCTTGGCACCTTAAATTCGTCCTGTGACTGTGTGATTTTAGCACCTTCATCTAGAATTTTCTCCTTGGTTGCTAGATGTTAATATATGCTGTAGGAGAAAGTATTTAACTGGCAAGGAAAGCTTCCTGTTAGACCTTGTGCTCAATATTTGTAATTTATGATGTCAGCAAGTGCTGCTAGTCTTGTGATTATGGACTGTCGAATTTTTATTGCCATTTATATATTAACTTCTGTTCCTCTTTAAGTTAGTAAATACAATTCTCGCTAAATCATAGATTTCCTCGTTAAATATTAGGAATATTTTAAAAAATTACATTTTGAAGATTTGTACTTTCTTTCTGGTATTTTAAATAACATCACGTTCTGAATATGTAATCTCTAGCACAATGGTGTGGGACATTAAGGCCATGATAAGCTTTATCATTTTTACTGTGACGAAAAAACAGTTGGGAATAGATTTTAGGTTTTGGGTATTCAGGGAGATTCAGTGTTTCTCTTTGAGAGTACACTGGAAAGCAATTATTTCTAGTCAGTCACATTTTGTACAATGGCTTGGATGCTGATATAGCATCAACAGTCTTGAAAGAGCTGAGCTGTCTATCTGCTAAGCTAATAAAGATAGGTTTTCAGGTGTGTATGAAGTCTTGTTGTAGTGTGTTTGGCCTTCTGTCTAGGAGGAAAATCCACTAAAATCTCATAATATCATACTGCATCTTAGCAATTTGGTTGAAATTGTCTTTATTGGAAAAAAACCCGACAGATTTGCAAAAGCTGTATTGTGACCTTGCAATACCTGTGTACTAGTTTTGAAATTTCTGTAAACTAATGCAGATATTTTTTGTTGTGAGGTGTGTGACCAAGGAAGTGGGTGACTTCAGTGCTAAACATTTCCATTCTAGGTCAACAAGAGATAATTTAATTCCTGATGCCAATGAACAAGATTATTGTTTTTTGTGTAATCTGCAGAAGTTGATGTGAAATCTCTGTGGATTATGTCATCATCACTGAAACTTGTGCTGCTTCCATCAGAAGTAATTTTTTTAAAGATTTTGGCAGCCAAACTGCCTAACCTTGCAGAAAGGTGTCCCTTTTAAAACATGAAGGAAGAATTGGTACCAAGATTTTTTTCCCTGCTGCTTCCTGCAGTATAGTCTGCAAGGCACGCTTTCCTCTCTTTTATAGTCTATGTATTTTTTAAATATGGTCCAGGCAGCTCACTTTCTGCTACCCTGACATCCAGAAATTACCTATTTAAAAGAAACTAAATAAATGGGGAAAAAATTAAGAGAGATAATAAAGTCTGATAAAACATATGTATTTCTCTCTTCTGTTTACAGTCATAGATTTCAGGACCTGTAGTTACTTGAAGTTACCTTGTCTGACACTGGTGGAAAAGTCATTAGTTACACCAAATATAGATATATAAAATGCTCTGTATCTTATCTTGCCTTTGTCTTCATTGGAAAGAGCAGGTGTTTGGCCTGTTCAGAATTTAATTATTTATTTGTAGTAATGTTCACTTTTATAACACTCTTTCCTCATTTACTAATTTGAATTGATGAACAAAGTCCTGTGATTGTTTTTGGATTTTATTAAAATGACATCAAGACACATGTTCAGTGATTCACCACTTGAGTCCTAAGTAGGACATTTTTACTAGGTGGATCAAATTTTAAAATGATAGCATCTGCTTGCTTGTACACATTTATTTATGATTCTTCCCCAGGCGAGTATAGCAGGAGTTGGGTGAGTAATAACCAGCTGTTGGAATTAGCAAATAGGGGAAGCAGTTATTTGATCTGTGAAGGAGTGTGAGAGCCAAGGCCAGAAGTAATAAAAACTAAACAGGTGCCCCAAATATATAAACCCAACTAGGGACTTGTAAATTCCTGGCAGTGCTGGCAGTCTCCCTTCAGCCCTGATGCCCAGCCGCTGTGCTGCCGAGGGCACCTGAGGCTCTTCCACATCAGGGTTACTGCTGCTGACCATTGTGCTGCCTCTGAGATGATGGCAGTCAATTCCCCTCAGTCTGTCTGCATCAGGAGGATGCTTTCATGGTTGGCCTGGGTGGTGTGTGCCTTTACTGGCCATGGCAGAGAAGTGTCTGTTGGTTCTAGCAATGGCCCTCTCTGCCTGGGGCAGGGGTGACAGGGAGGGAAGGCTGGTGCTGCTGCTGCCCTGCGTGCCTTAGGCCAAGTGCACTGTTTCTGCTTCCTGGAGAGGTTGGCTGGTACCTTCCATGAGCGTTATACGCATTTAATGCCCTCCCTGCACCTCCCCCCAAAAAAACAAAACAAACCCAAACCAACCCACCAAAAAAAACCCACAAAAAAAAAAACCAAACAAGTGAAAATGGAAGGTAACGTGCCCTGTGGTCCTCAGATGGGAGCATAAATTGATGATTGCCACGACAGTGTTTGTTATCATGGCCAACTGATTTTCCATTACAGGGGATGAATGGTTGTCTCTCCCTCTGCACGAACAAAAGTATGAACACATAAGACTTTCAAGACTGGATGTCTTTCCTGGCTGCTTTTTCTGTTCTGTGGACAGACAATGAATGATTCTGGTTAGTAATATGTACAGAATTAATTGTTATACAAGAGTTATTTTCCTCAGATAAGCAAGGTCTTCCTGCTGGAGAGTGACACAGCCATGCATTTTGATTGTATCTTGCAGTTGAGTGTAATTGTACAATGAAGTGTAATGACGGATATGTCTTTATTAACCTGTTCCCTGCATTGTGTTTTTATCACTGCCATCTGCTCTGCCGAGAGTAGCAGCTGCCAGGTCTCACCAATAGCACTGTCATGCACTCTCATGGAGAACAACATATTGTCATAATTTCTCTGATATTACTAGATGGAATAACTGTAAGCAAAATAAGGTGACATTTTGCCTGGCACTTTGGAATGCATTTCATTGCAGTGTGTGTGTAGGACACAGTGTTCTTTCTGAAGCAGGCTATTGTTGGGGATCCAGGCAGTGCAATGTGTCCGGGATCCAGACGATGTATTCCCAAGCTGGCAGCAAGCTGCCCCGGAGCGCTGGGTGCGCAGAGAGCGCAGAACCAGCCTCCTTTCCCAGCACTCGATGTTCTTGCTGGTATCGTAGGTTGAATAATTTCTCAACGTCCAACTCACAGAGCACGGCCTGCGCCCCCCCCCGGTGCTCAGGCACTGAAGATACCTGAGTGCCTCGAGCCCCGCCTTTTATGGTCCACCCCCCTTGTTAGGCCATTAGCTTTATTATCATCAAACAATTAGCACCTGAGAGTGATGACCAGGAGGGCTGCCCTGTCAATCAACAATCAGGTAGCCCTCTGGTCAGCCTCTACAGGCTATGACAAGCACACCCAGTTCTACTTTCAGAATTCACTGGAAAATGCTTATTTTTCAAAAAACATTATGTAACATCCATCTGGGACATACGTGTCAGTGCTGAGATGCAACTGAGACAGTCAGTATTAGTATTGCTTACATATGTAGCCCTGGTTTCCTTTGCTGGGTGGAAATTATGTAAGTTAGACTATTTTTAAAATTCAGTTATTTCTTTTTTTTTTTGCTTATATCAGCTTGAATCTCCTTCATATTTGCAAAGATGTTCAGACAGCTCCTTCAACATTAAAAGAAACAAAAAATCTTTGCAAAAGATCTTTAAAAAAATCTTTATAGAAGTCAGTACTCTGTTGTCTCAGCTGGACCCTAGGTAGGAGATTTAGTTTTAGACTAGGCCAGATAACACTGAGTGTCCAGCCTGAGCCAATCCTCTGGGCTCTCTTGAGCTGTTTGAGAGAGGGATCCATCCCAGCCTGAGACAAGATGCTTTGGGTAGGCAAGCAAGTGGAACAAATGCTCTCTGTGGGTATCTGTTTTCCTCCTCAGGCTGTCAAAGGAAGTTAAAAGACTAGCGTAGATGACCTTGTTGCCTCTTCGGCAGATAAATGCAGATGAGGTATACCACATACTGAATATATGCCAACATGTCTTCTTGTTCTGAGTGCCTGCCAAAATGTTGCTCGTGTACCGAGTGTAGGAGAGTATTTGGTACAATCCACCTTCACAGAGGTGCCTCTCCTTAAAAGTAATGAGGTACATCCTCATTTACATATTCATATCATTTTTTGGATGTGTACTTAGTGCAGTGTTTACTTGCACAGTGATTTCTGTGTTTTCCCAGTGATTTCTGGAGCAAGTGGCTGGCTGATCTCTTCTTTCTGTCATAGTCCCTGCAAGGGACAAGCAGCAAGGAAGGAAGGAAGATGGTGTGTAACTCAGAGAATGTACCTGTCTGTTGCAATATACCTGTTTCATAATATGTGTGTTGTAAAACTGACACCAAATCTGTCTGCCTACTGCAAAGATTTACTAGGAAAACTGATTTGGGATATTTCTTCTTGCTAATGAGCATTGATGAGAAACAGCCTTTCTGATATGGCAAAAACCCCAGTTGTGATAAAGAAGGTGGAATATTTATTGCTTCGTTTTCTTTTTCAGATGCAATAGGATGTAAAATGCTGAGCAGCTGATCAACAGTATAAAGGATGGAGGCAATGAGACAGCTTTGCTAGTTGACGTATTTGGAGCGGTGTGGTAGGTGGAAAGCTTTGCTGACAGCAGGGTGGAAGAAAGCCAGGACATGGCTCCTTTATGTTTCTCTACCTCATCCAAATCAACGTGTAGCTTCGGCACTTCATTACTAGCCAAGCAGAGGCCATTTGAATTGTGAATAATGTTCTCCCAATGGCAAACAGAAGATCGGTCCAGGGAAAAGTCTCTTGGCATTTAAATGAAGTCATAGAAATGTAAGTCTTGCGTGTCATTCCAGTAATGCATTTCAAGAGCTGATAAAGGCTTCTGGCATTGTACTGATCTTGAGCACACACCAGATCACCTTGTTATCCTAAGGGTAGGAAAGTGTCATTTTCATTGACCACACTTTATATGTGTGTATGTACCTTAAGAGGAAGAATATACATATATAAACTTTTTTTCTTCCTCCTAAGATTTACAAATCTCATTTGAAACTTCTGTTTGATTTATCCACCAGGCTAAGGCTATAAATGCTGCATGAATTTGGTTTTATGCTCTGTTTTAAGTATATTTAGATGTGTACACAGTTATTTGTGTTCATACATCACATTCTTATTAATGAGCACAATATAATTGTTGGTTGTATTGACTTTTGTTTCTGTGGATGTTTTTAGAGATATTTTAAAGGCTTTGCTGGAGTTTGCATGTGCTTCAGAAATTAAATTTAGTCTGTGATTTTATTACCCTTTTTATTTAATTTATCTTAACTGTTGCTTTCAAGCTGTGAACCAGCTGTTGACTTTGAAAAAACATTGTTCAATTTGAAAGGAGCATTTTAAAGCTTAATGTAATGGCTGTAAGTAATCACTACAGCAATTATATTCTCTGGTGTTGTGCATCACTATAATAACATTCCAGCTTGTGAGAAAATGCAGGAGAGAAACACATCAAGCTCAGACTTCTCAGTTTTGCCTGTGTTGCCCAGCAGCTCTGTTTTGCATGTAGCTTGGTGTCACTGCTTGAAT
The DNA here is from genome assembly GCA_013398125.1 of Aegotheles bennettii. Classification (NCBI taxonomy): domain Eukaryota; kingdom Metazoa; phylum Chordata; class Aves; order Caprimulgiformes; family Aegothelidae; genus Aegotheles; species Aegotheles bennettii. Next base: position 42,284 of record VZRW01009518.1, on the reverse strand, counting down.
TGTGGCAGAAAAACTGAAGCTCTACTCTGTTGTGGCTCTGTGCATGCCCAACTGGAATCAGGGGCTACTTCTGAGCATTGTTCTCTGTTGTTCTTCTCAGGCTGGACAGTTTTTTCCTTTCTTCATACTGGCAGATTACAGATGGATGCTTGCTGCAGTGGCAGAAGCATCTGCTGCCTCCTCCTGACCAGTTCCAAGATGTTGCACTTGATATCAAGTGGAATTTTGGTTTTGACTCTTCTTAACTAGCTGCATATCCACCTTGTATGGTACCTGTAGTAGCAGATCTCCTCACAGTGTTTAAAGAGGCTGACCAGGGTGGGAGTGCTTGGCATCCTGCAAAGACCAGGCTTATTACTCAGGCAAAATTGTTGGTGTTTGGTTGTCGTGGTTTTAAAGGGAAGACAGGTGATGCATTTGGAAGTGGGTTTTGTGATGGCACTTGTACTACATGGTAGTCATGTTGATATGATTAGGATGATCCTCTACATAGAGGTAGCCCTGCTTTGGCATGGTAACACTCAGCTAGAATAACCAGTACTTTACCTTAAAAGAAAAAAGTAAGATCAATAGGAGAGTGAAAGCATACCCACATGTATGTGTGTGTGAAGTATGCATCTGTATGACATTTGCAGCAAAATGAACTTTGATGTAGTTTCCCATTTTTCCACCCGTGTGTAGTGCACAGAAAAGCAAAAGCACTGATACAGATCTAAGTGTGCTTCAGAGATCAGGTGTATTCCTTTGCAGACAAATGTGAAAGCTGGGCTGCTCTCTGTGGATTTGGCATTATGGGATAGAGACATTGTGACAAAGGCAGTATGACATGTGAATTACATTATATACATATATGTATGTATAAATTAGACATTCAAAGAAGGTGACTGCTGGGATGGAGACAGACATGAAACAGCGTGTTCTGGAAAGTTAAAAGCTTAGCCAGCATCCCAAGGTATTTTTTAATGTAACAGAATGTAATTCCTTTGGGTGCAGCAAATGAGACACATAAAGTGTAATGCCCTGTGAAATCGCAAAGAGCCACTTTCAACAGATGGAAAAAACAACTTTAATACAAACCCAAAAATTGATAGACTCTGATAATCCAAATACTAGGTTACAGTTTAACAGTATCCATTACTGTCTATAAAATATATTTCGTCTGTTAAATGCACTTGCTGGTTTGTCACTACATAGAATTTAAAGTGATAAATCCTATATTATTCTGTCTTCTTCACTCGAAGAAATTAAACAAAGTCTATGACAAATGACTCCCAAGTTACATGTGCTCTTTCAGTCTGCTATCTGCTGCATCTGTGCCGCTATTCTGAGTGTGGAACCGAACCCCTTGTTTGCGAGCTGGCTTTAGGAGTCCCTGTGGCAGGGGATGTTAAGAGCTGGCAGTGCACACAGATGAACAGCCCATTGCTGTGGAGTGGCACCCTAGAGCCAGGGAGCTTTCCTATGCCCCTGGAGAAGGCGCACCAGCATGCAACTGGGATGAGCATGCTCACCTTCCCCTCACTGCACTGCCTCTGACCTTTCTGATATGCACCTCTGCAGTGGGGGCATCTCTACCAGCTCTCCTGTGTGGCTCATTGCATCTTCAGGCAGGATTTCATGGGAATATTTGGCTGAATATTCCCGGGCTATGTCAATGCTAGTACCTGGGAAAACCCCTTGTGCGTCAGTCATTGTAACCTAATCAGGGAAAACCTGGAGACAGCATGGCGTGTGGGAGGAATCAGTATCTTGTTCCTTTAGGAGTGCATGAAGTCAGCAGCATGTGAGTAAATGTGACACACTGAATACTTAGGACTCCTGCACAGAAAAGCATGTCTTGCAAATCTCTCAGAGTTCTCTGAAGGAGGCAGCAAATGTAGGACAGAAGAACTTGATTTATACTTTCTGCTTGGATTTCCAAAAAGAACTCAGCTAGGTCCCTTATGAAAGAGTTCTAAATAAAGCAAGCATCTATGGGATGAGAGGACAGGTCCCCAGATGGATACATAAAAGCGTATAGGAGTAGATGGCCAGTTTTCATGGTGAAGGGGGGTCACCAGAGGAGTCCTGTGGGAATCTGTGCTTCAGCTGTTTGACATATTCATATATGGTCTGGAGAAAAGGATGAATAATGACCGTGTTTGCTGACAATTCTCAGCTAATCAAAGTAGTAGAAACAGTTTACTACAGAGCGCTCTGGAAACACTTCCATATAGTGAGTGACTGACCTGATTTAATTCAGTGTAGAGAAACAGAAAGTGATGATCAGAAGGAGGAATGATCCTAATTTTGTGTATACAGTGATGAGTACAGAGGCGATTGTTAAGCCATGAATGAGACCTGGGATTGTAATAAATACTTACATGAAAATGCTGGTGTAGCACTCAGTCATAAAAAGTAAATAACATGTTAGGAGTTATTAGACAAGGAACAAAACAGGTAACAGGATTATGTCCTTGCATAAATTCCTGGAGTTATGCACCTTGAATACCCCATGCAGTTCTTTTTCCTCATTTCAGAAAGCAAAGGATTGAACTAGAAAACATTAGGCAAGAGAGACAAAGATTATCAAAGATCTGGATTGGCTTCTTTATGAGGAGAGCTTTGCTTTGGAAAAGAGATTATTAAATGGAATATATGTGTATAAAATCATGTGAAATAGGAAGGATGAGAAAGGAATGATTGTTCACTGCCTCTGTTTATGAAGGAGCTGGGGGTGGAGGGAAGGATGTGACAATACATATGTCAAACTCAAAGCAAAAAAAAAAGGGGAGGTACTTAGTCTCACTGTGCATGCTGGAGCTGTGAAACTCTTTGTGTGAGGATGTTGTAGGTGCTAAAAGTTTCAAAAAATGAAAACATGACATTGTGAAAGAAAACTACATCTGTGAATATTAAATACCAAAGACCCCCACCACTCTTACTCAGAAAGTTTACAAACTATATGCACATCACTAGAGGTTGGGGTCGTGCTGCTATGTGCTTTCCTAATTCTTATGTTCTTCTATAGACATTCTTCTGGCTGTTGCCAAAAGCAAGATCTTGGGCTGAATAGACTTTAGGTTTGCACTCATGTAGCTGCTCTTACATGTCTGTTATCCTAAATTTGACATGGTTTAGGTAAGAAATTGCATATGACGTAGGTTTACACTTAGGGGCAATATTTTTTACTGTTGTTTTATTTACATCTAAGATTTCCCTCTGGCTCATCGGAGATAACTGCAACCTTAGGCTGCAGTGTGTTTGGTTCTTGCAGTGAAAGTTGTGTTGCCAGCAGTGGAAGTCATATCTGAAGACAGGAGACAAGTGCCTTGTTGCGTGGATGTCAGATTCCATTGGAGATCCGTAGGTGAGCCCCTGATCTGGTGATGTTTTGCTGATTGACTGGGGTGGATGAAGAAAGGGGATGAAGAGTTTCAGTCAGCGTCTAGGATCCCTTCTGAGTTCTCTGTAAGACAGTCAATGAGACCCTGGGAATGTTTGTGGAGGCTTCTGTGCAGTGGATGGTGATCTAAGTCTACAGACTTTTTGGTGTGTTCTTAATGCCTCTGTGAGGGGATAGCAGCCTCCTAGCACAGAGGAACGCAGATGGTCAGGAGGTTGTGGCCTTTCCAGATGGAAATTTTGGATTAGTTAAACAGACACTGACTCCAGTCTCCACCATTCCCATGCCTTTGTATGCTTAGTTGCTCACTGTGTAACACAAGAATCATGGGGGTTAGGTTCAGGGCTTCTTCTCACTCCATGGCTGTGTTGCTGTCAGGATGGAGCCAGATCCCCAGCTTTTCCTCTGCAGGAATCTTCCCATTTACATGCCTCAGAAATGATAATTAATCACAGTTTACATGCTAATAACCCTTGGAATATCTTTTATGGGTAAATAATGTGTATCTCCTGCTGGGGGTGGGGGTGGATCTGCTGGTTCCAACATTCAATTATTGCATAATCTACTTCCCATTAAATCATCAGAGAGTGAGACCAAAGGAAACTAACACCAGCAGGAATAATTAGCATCTGCTTCGTGTCTGGGGCATCAACATACCTTCTTCATGCTTGTTCAGAAACCCCTACAGGTAAGGGGATTGCAGTTTTTTCATGCTGCCAAGCGAGTGCTGCAGAGGGAGTGTCTGGTTGGTAGCATGGTGCTGTGCTCAGGGACCTAGCTAGTTCTCTGTGCAAGGAGCCTTATTCCCAGAGTTCTGTGTGAATGAGGCTGCTCAGCCCCTGGTACCTGACTGAGTTCAGTCCCTTTCCTCACTACGTGCCTGGCTGCCAGCTGTACTGCGAGGGGGCCTGGGAATGCCTAGCTGCAAGATTTTGTTTGGTCCCTCTTCTCCTGTCAGGCAGGCTCACAGCAGTTCCAGACGGTCACAAGTACATCACTTTCTTGTGAGACAGTGAGAAAGAGAGTGTCATCACCCAGCACATTTCACAGAAAAGAAGGTGAAGAGGCTTGCCCAGGACTGTACAGTGTGGCTGCAACAGAGCAGAGTTGGGAATTCATGTGTCTCTTGCTGCAGCCAGACAAGTCTTTCTGCTGAACGGTGGTCCAGGAGCCATCCTGTCAGTGCAGGCCTAGCTGATAGCCTCTGGAGAGGTGACATGCCAGCCCAGCCAGCAGCCACATACACGATCACAACATGCATAGGGAGAACTATTCTGAAGTGAGGTGATGTCTGTCTGGGAAGTGCTCAGATGCATACTCCAGGCCATGCCCTGTGATTATCTTAAGCACCAGTGTATTTTTCCCAATTTATGTTTCTTCTTCCTTCCTTGTCTTTGCTATTTTTGCTTTTATTTAACATTGTATCCTCTTCTGTAATCACTGATCTGTAATGTTGTTGCCTGCCTGACTCACCCAGCTCCTGGCCACCTTCAGGACCAGTGCTGTAAACAAGTCATGGTGTCTCTCAACAGCAAGGTTCCTGCAGAAATAGCTCCCTAAATAAATAAAAGGCAAATTGGATATTGGACAAGAACTTTAAATAACATCTGAATTCCTAGGGAACTACATCTTAGATCTCTGTTCAGGACAAATGGGTTCAACATAAGTAATAATCCTCTGGAATGAAAAATAAAGAAACACTGTTCACTAGCCTCTGTGGGCTGGAATGAGAATAGGCTTTGGTGATAAATAAAAGCAAAATGCAAAGATGTCCCTGGGTGGCAGATGGGAGCAAAAGATTTAAACATCACTGGATTATAAACACACGATCTCTGAAATGTGCCATAGCCTGCCTCCGGATAGCTGCTTTGGATATGATAGGTCCAGCTTTTTCCTCTTGTGTAATGGGAAGAAGCTAAAAGCCCTTTGATGAGACAGCATTACTGACAGGCCTTTGCAGCACACACTGGACCATGACCTTCCCAGATGGAGTTGCACCTTTCAAACACAGCCTCCTGGTGCTGCATTCTTGCTCTGTCATGAAACGTAACTAGTTTAAATTCTCTCAAGAACTTTCTTTCTGGTCTTTCCCCATACTGATATAATGCTAAAATCCTCCCGTGTTCTCACTTCATGTGGTCTATTGTTTGCACTTTGATTGCCATGTCCCTGTTGTTTGATACTTACCCCTTCTCCACACCTGCTTCGGGAGTTTATGGCTAGACAAGCCCCAGAGAAGTGTGCACATTGGCTCCTGGCGTTCTTCCTCTCCTTTTGGTTCTGGGGCAACATATTCCTATCTCTGGGTGGACCAACTGCTTTGTCACTGGATACTTTGTTTCCTGTCTTTAAAGTCCTCTGTTGAAGTAGGACAGCACCCGTGTTTGGAGTCTGTGACTGTGATCAAGCAGCTGAGCTCACTGTGGTGTGGGTGTGATGGCACCTGCCAACATGAAATCCTCATATGTGTCCTATCCACTGCACCAGAACATGAAGCAGGGAGTATGGGTTTTGCTACCCTTCATCTCCTTCCACCTATTTGCTCCCCCAGTTACAGGCAGAGCTACTGCCACTACTGCACTACTCTTCATCTTCCTTTGCATCTCCTGGGTGCATGTTCTTCCTGCAGAAAAGCAGATCCTTGCTTCTCTGAGCCTGAGCTGAAGATGAGCGTGTTTAGTGGCATAGAAAAAGCCCACCCTTTTGAGAAGCACTTTATCTTTGCTAAAATGAAGTTCTTGATGTGCCTGTTTATGAAAACCAGTCCAAACTGCTCCCTGCCCAGCAGGCCTGTGCTGCGTGCTGCCCATGATTTAATAGGAGCCCCTGAAGAGGGCAGCATGGGTTAGCTGATGCTCCTTCACGTGGAATTGTACTTTATATTCCAGCCGTGTCTGAGGCAGAGCTAGTGAAATGTAAAAGAGCATTGAAGGGATTCGTAGTAAAACTTGGCTCTGTGACAAGATGCCTGGGCTGAGCAGACAATTATCCCCATTCCTGTTACTACAGGAGAATATGCCTCTCACCAACAGTTGTGCTTTGGCCACAGGCTGATGTGAAATGCCTGGTGCCCGTGGGACCTGCCTGCAGACTAGTCTGGGGGAGAGCACAGATGCAGAAGAGTCCATCTAGGAAACCTCAGCTGCTCCCCTCCCTTTAAGAGACTGACCCTACCTACTGGGTGGATTTTGAGAATCTGGAGTTGTGGACAGGTTGTTAATTGTTAAGCACTGATGTTGCATTCAGCTCTGTGGAATGTACACAAAATAACAATGAAAATACCAATCCCCTACACCAAGGAGCTTGCACAATGGCAGGGTATGAAGTACTTTTTTCACTAAGAGGAAGACACTGGGAGACCTAAGGGAAGGGATCAGCTTGGTTAATGAGTCCTGGGACTTTGGTTCCTGACTGTCTTACAGGTGATGAATGAACAGCTTTTGTCCTGGAAGCAGACACCAGGGTGGTCTTAAGCACACAAAAGGTCTGGAAAATCACATGGAAGTACTTGTGACATCCACATTAATACCAGGGGAATTACTCAGGATTAATGTTAGTGGGAGTAATACCAGTGAATATCACAATGATTAGACTATGATAATAATGAGTTTTACAGGGAGGATGATGACAGGTGATTTATATACTGTACAGGTATTTCTTCTGTGTATCCAGATGATAAGCAACTCTGGCACTTTGCTGCAAGAACTTGGGATTTTTCCTTATTCCTGCAGTTGCCCAGAATGTGACTCTCTTCTGACTAGTTAGTTGGCCAAAAGGATCCTTAACAGGAAGGGAGGGATCCTAAAGCATTAAGAAAAGGTAGTTGCAATTTTCCATTCATGGCATTTCATCCTCCACCATTTTTTCTGTGTCTTTGCTAAGCACTGACTGTAATTGTTACTGTCTAGGATGCACAATCACTTCTCCATAGACTTTCCACCATCTCTGTTGGCTGGCAAGAGATAGAAGTTATAGTATTCTTGTTCAAAGCCTATTCTCCCAATGTGTTGTCAAATTATTTGTAAGAATTTTCTTCTTCTCTGGAACTGAAATCAGAGGACAGGGAAGCTACCCAGTAGCTTGTTGAGAATGCAGAAGTGATGCAGAGTTTGAAGCTCTCATGGTAGATATTGAAGCTTCTTCATTGATTTTTGTCAGAGTGACCACAGCAGCAATAGCTGAAACTCTTTTTTCTCCTCTCTCCTCTTGACTTGAGGGGTACCTGGAGCCTTTCCAGGGTCCCATTTTGGACTTTAGAAGCTATATGGATACCTGTGTCCCATCTGCAGTCTCATTAGTTAAATACACAATTTTCTACCTTTAATGCCCACCTTGGGGAAGGTAACACAGTATGTTAGGTCTCGTCACCAGCTAAAGATCAAGATACTGAGTTATGCAGAGCTCTGCCTTTGGAGGCCAACAAAGGAATTTCTGCCTGCCAGGGAAGAGTTTTGCCTCAGTCAGCACCTGCATAGAGGTCTGGTTCCACTTCTCTGCATGGATTCACATTTTTTTGCAAATAGTTGACTACATCCAGTGTCTTTGGGAGCAATTTTTATAGCCTGTTTGCACAGCAGGGCTCAGCTCCTGAATTACCAGCAGCTGCCTAAGTCACTGGGGCTTAGGGAGGAGATGTTCTGCAGCCAGCAGAGCAGGTCAGGACCACATGAGAAAGGGAACCACGTGCACCTCCTAAGAGGCAGAGGTAGTCAAGGCCGTGGCTCTGATCATAATGGCTGAGTAAGGCCAGGAGGCAAGATGAGGCTGTCCAGCCAGTGAACAGTGAGTGTCTTTGCTAAGTTTAATTGGCTAGTGGCTCCAAAGAGCCTCTTCTCTTCCCTAACTGCTGATGTTCTTGTCTGCCCTCCACTCCTGATCATTGCATCTTGCCCTTGCTGGCCTTCTGCTTTTGTTCTTTTTCAGCTAATCACTCTCTGTCTTCTGTGTCTTGATCCTGCTATGTAAAACATGGGCTGTGCGTAATAAAATCAATGAAATTTCTATTCAGACACGACATGTCAGACCAACCAGTGGAGTCTGAGCAAGACAGAGGCAACCCATAATTAACACTTCTTATAGAAGTGCAGAAAGGTTGTCTCACTGCACAGAGGCAGAAGGCTGGATCCCTCGTGCTTGGCTTGGCTTGAAGGAGCCAGAGTTTTGTTGGGTGCACATTTTTCTTTGTAAGGAGAGGCAGTGTAACATCTTTAGCTTGGTGTCAGCTGGCTGTTTTAAGCCAGACTACGCTGCAGGCTGCTCCCAACACTCTTAGAACAAACCAAGGAATCACACCTATTTTGTGGGATTTGGTGGGGCAAATTGTGCTTTATCATAGCAAATGAAGTACTGAATTATTTAAGTTGTGCAGGTTCCAACTACTTTGTAATCCATGTCGGAGAAGTATTGATTGATTGGTTTAGAAGATGAACCCACCTGTGGGCCGACCTCTTGGTTGGTGCAAGAACTGTGTGCTCCCAGAGCACTGTGTTGGCTGAAGTTGTGCGGGGCCAGAGCAATGATTCCAGTTTTGCACTGGAAGGAATTATGCAGCAAAGTTGTGTGGCTGCCTCGCATGTGTTTCCCCAAAAGGGACTCACCTTCCCCAGTCTGGGGTAATGCCATGTGAGCTGTGGTGTTTTCCCGCAGCCTGTTAAATGTGTTTGCTTTACATTGCATTTCCTCTGCAAGAACAGAAGAGCTCTAGATATATTCTAATGACAGACATGCGTTCAGGCTGCTGCAGCAAGTAAGACCACAGGAACTGTGAGCATTGTTAGTTTTCTTTATCTTGTAATTCAGCTGAAACTTGAAAAACAGTATTTGTTATGGGGCTGGGTCTGCCTGCATGGTCAGTGCTGTGGAACTTCAGACATGGCACATCCCGTCAGTGTCTCTGTGTGTGGGATGTGAGGGCCAAATAGTGGTCCAGTTAGCTAGCTGTTGAAACTGACTGGTTGTTACCATCTCAGAGATAAGAAACAGAATCTTAGAAAGGTTTGGTTTGGAAGGGACCTTTAAGGGTCATCTAGTCCAACCACGCTGCAATGAGCAGGAACATCTACTAGGTCAGGTTGCTCAGAGCGCTGTCTAACCTGACCTTGAATGTTTCCAGGGATGGAGCATCTACCACATATTCCAGCATTTCACCACTCTCATTGTAAAAAAATTATTCCTTATATCTAGTCTAAATCTTCCCTCTTGCAGTTTAAAACCATTACCCCTTGTCTTATCACTACAGGCCCAGCTAAAAAGTTTGTCCCCATCTTTCTTGTAAGTCCTTTTTAAGTATTTAAAGGTTTCTCTTCTCAAGGCATCTTTTAAACTTTACAAACATGACATTTGTTCCTCCAAGTCTAAACCCACACCCAAGATTTATGCACAAGTAGCAAACTTCTTTGGGGATTTGAACTTTCTCCACATGCCTGTGTTCCTGTATATCTGTGCAGGACAGGCAGTTCTGGTTAAATGCCAATATGTGAAAGCAACTAGAGCAAGAGGGATGCTCTTTGACTCACACTGCTTTGCAGCCCTCATGAAACCCCTCATGACAGTGCCCCAATTAACAATCTATCCAGTCCTAGGTTCTGTGACAGCACAGTGGAGAGCTCTGGGGAGCTTACAGCTGTTCTGCTTAACCAGGTCTGATTACCATGGTTTGAATGAATACCAGGCTCCTGAATGCCAGTGACATACTGCACCGATAGAATTACCCAGAGCCCTAGGTTGCAGGAGGTGCAGGAGTTGTCTGAAACATGCCATATGGCTGAGTTCAGGGTCAAGCATCAAGAACAGATTGTCAGAATGTGGCATCTGGAGACTCCAGGGCTCTATTTCCTAGAGCTGTTGTCTGTGCACAGAGACCAGAGTACACATTGCATCACTTTCCTGTTTTTCGAGCCCTTGCATTCGCGATGGTCAGTACTTCACTGAAGGTTATCATCTGATAACACCGAAGGATGTCATCTTGCACTGTTTCAGAGGTTTACTCTTTACCAACAAGAAATTTCCAGCCTTGGTATGGACTGGTTGCCTCCCTCTTCTGTTAGCTGTAGACTTACAAAGAGATGTTCAAATTTTAAATATGGTGCAATGACATCAATAGTAATAATTATTGCATGCATCAAAGCTTTGGAGATTAGCCACGGATCATGCATCTAAATGGCAAATGGTTGTAATAGCTCCATACGTGAAACATCAAAGTCTGAGGAAACGCTGCTTGGTTATAAAAAATACATCAGAATGATCATTCCAGTCCAAGGAAAGTGCAGAAATGTAGACGTGCATGGAACAAATGCAACATATTTCATACTCATTTGGGTGTTTCAAGTATGGGAAAAATTGATTCCACAGCTCCAATTACCAATCCACATCAAGTGAAGACTGTATTGAAATTACAAGATTTCACACAATATTAGGCTTAAGTTGACTCCTCCTTGTGAAAATGTATTTATAATTAGGGCCTAAAAAAGCAAGAGGTGGTATTTGAGGTTTTAATTTTTATATGCTCCCTGGCAAAGACAGAAGTGGCTGATATTGCATAAAATTCTTAAAGCCATGATGTTTCAAGTATCCTTTTGCTGAATTGAAATGGCTTTCTCATAGATTAAAGGAACTGCATTGTTGTTTGTTGGGAGAAAAGTATTCCAAACCGAGAAAAGCACAGGCTCACTACTGAGCCTGGGGACAGCTGCTGGGATAAGAAAATGCAAAACAGCTACTAGAACAACAGAACCTCTGAACTCAGCCACTGAAATTCCCAATTACAGACATGCTGCTGTTTCTCCTCCCTCATCACAGCTTTTTACCTTGATCACTCCCCCAGCCCCAGTGGGACGAACAGTGCGAAGGATGCGGTGCCATGCATGCTCCAATAGCCAAATCAAAGGCCCAGCCAAGTCTGTGCCTCAGCCATGAGTCTGGAGGAAATCAGAGACCCTCCTTAAAGTTTCTGAAAAAACTAACTGATATGAGGACAGCATTCAAAAATGTATTTGGGGAAAACAAATATTGTTTTAACTCTATTAATAATTGATGCATTGCCAGCAGAGATCCTCATAGCATTAAGGGAATTGAAAATTAAAGGCACAAGACACTACTTTAAGAAAACATCTTGATAAATAATTAACATGGCATAGGTCTACTGGAATCTGAAGAGTATAGGTTTTAGCTTGTCTTGTCAAACCTATGCTTTGTAATACCACAGTTTCTTCCAGAATGAAAGCACAGTCATTTTCATTTTATATCAACAAAAGCTCTAGCTGTTTATGCTGTTCAGCTGGAATAATTTACTAGCTTCTCTGTCAGCTGCTTGTGCTAAGCCCCTAGGATCCTAAGTAGCACATAGCCAAAGATCATAGCTTTCTTCAATCAAGAGAGAAAAAAGATTTATGATTACTCAGAAAACAGAAGAGAACATGTGTGTTTCAGGGAAACTACTGTTTGTCAGGGTCAAACTGGATCAGAAGAAGAAACCCTGGCAATGCCTGTTTAGCAATATGATGTATAAATAGCTGGGAGAGGTGTCTTGGGATGTGTAGCATCCAGGCACAGCTACTGCTTTAGTTTGTGTGTCTCTAGCGAGATGCATTTTCAATGGTGAGGCCAATATGGGGACTAAGCTGAATAATCCAGTGGCTGGCACTTCCCCTCTGCATTTTATCCAATGGGGATCTTAAGGACAAGAAAAGAGCAATCCAGCATTCCACTGAATACAGGCCCATTGGTATGACTAAAGAAAGGCTGACATATAATGTGCTAAATGAAGTAAATATGGAATTTCTTCATATGCCTTCAAAACAGTTCTCTACCACTGCTGAGCAGATGCTGGGAGAAGCAGATTAAAAGATGTGGCTGAAGAATTTGGCTGATGCACAGTTCCTGACATGGACAGACACTGTAGTTTCAAAACAGAATACTGAGGACTGTGTTAGACCTTCTGCCACCTCTGAAAACCTGTGTGTTGCTGAAGGGTGTATGAGCTCTCTAAAGTCCGATTCATTCTTATCTTTTAGGTTGTTACATGAAGCAGCTGGTAAGTCAGGCACAATTGCTGGCAGGCATTCAAATTTAAGACACTGCACAAGAGCATCCACAGAACTATATTTATCACTTCATTCCTTTAAATAAAGCAAAAGTGAATGCTGCTTCTTCATTACAAATGTCTCAGTGTTCTACATGCAAAAGTTTTGTTGAGATTGATGGAATTCATAAACACTCTTTATTTACTACAGCAGAGTTAATAATTAAGCAGAAGTGAGAATATCCATGAATGCCCTAGTTCCAAGCAAAAAGCCCTTGTAAATTAGTCATTGAGTACATAAGAGTGATCCACTAGAACTATAAAGGGGGGTTCATTTTTTTGCTTCTGAGCACCATGGAGTCCGGAGCTGCTGCCCTGGGGCAAGAGGCTGGCTGCAAGACCAGTAGCCGTTCCCGTAGCCGTTCCTCCCCATCCCGGTGCTGCAGCTGTTCCTCAGTTGTTCGATGTGACCTTGCCTGTGGCTCTCTGCAATTCTGCCCTCCACTCCTGCCCCTCTCTCTACTCTCTGCCCTGCATCCCACCACCTCTCCCTGCTCCTGCCCAGCACTGCCTGACCCATCTCCCTGCCTTGCTTCTGCTGTGTCCCTCCCTCTTGCTGCTTTACTTTCCTGGTATAAAGGCCTTCTACCCATCCTGCTGCTGGCTGGCAGGATGAGCTTCCATGCCTGCCAGACAGCTCTGTTGTCATTTAAAGGTGCTGGGAGCCTTACCCCCATTAGGCAAGGCTGAGAGTCTGTCTGATTTAACAAAGCAGGGAAACAAGCCGATCAGAGTTATCTTGATCTGAAGCATATTCTAGGAGTGATTAGCTGCCTAAACTTACACTGTAATTATCTGTGCTGAGTGGCTTCTGCACATCATTGCCTACTTTTCTGAGTGTTTTTATTTAAGTTGATAATGGAAAATGAGTAAAACCTTAGTTCCACTCTGATTTTGACACTTGTGCCAGAAAATATCTGAAGATGAACATTTTTGTGTTCACAATAGTTAGATTAATATTTAATTTGCTGGCATCCGGCAAGCTGATTAGTTTTTCTCTGATATGGCTCAACTTTGTAATTACAGGAACTGGCTTCTCCTGGTTTGTGCCTGGGGTAAGAAGCCCAGAGACTGTCCTGACATCACTGTGACTATGATTTCACCAGGCTGACACACTGTGAAGTTACCATAATCTGAAATCTCTGCTTCTGGAAAGACTGGAACCTGTTCCATATCTTCTGGGGTCAGAGAAGATCTGTCCTCGATTGCATTTAAACTGAAGGGAAAGAGAGTGGAAAAAATATGCAGCCATGTCAAGTGTCAAGGAACATGTGATATCTGCCAGCTGCTGCAAGCCAAGCCTTCCTTGGTGACACAGCCCATCTGGTGCTGCAGGAGCAGGGGAAGTGCTGCAGCACTGCAGTTTGTCTTACACTGGGGATGGGCAGAGCTAACCAAGACACAGGAGATTCCCCACTTGACTGTGATCCTCTGCTGAGCCTGGGGAATGCTGCAGGCAGGTACCAACAGTGACAAGCCACTTAAAGACCTCCAGCACCACCACGGAGGTGATCTGAGAAAAAGCTCAGTGTGGCATGAAGGGCTGGCTAGCTGGGGGCCTCTCTTTGGCCATGGCCATTAGCAGATGCTTGTGAAAAGCCTATAGCAGGCAGGACATGGCTTATATGATTATTTGCCCATGGTCTTCGGAGATCCTGCTAACAGTCCTTCTGGAGTAGTGGTTGTGTCTGACCATGGCACTGAACTAGCAGGTGGGGCTGTGCTCCAGGTGTGTCTCTGAAGCTTTTGAAACCCATGAATACATCTGGGCTCTGCAGCATTCTGGGCAAAGAGCCACATTCTATTCTGGGGTCATACTGCCCTTCCTCTTTCAGCCTGATACCAAATCATTTCACTGGCATCTCGTGATTCTTGCATTGTGACAATGGGCTAGTGCACATTCAGTGTTCTCTGGTGATTGCTGTTTCTAGGGACAGTCCCACCTCCCTTGATGGCATTAGAAGACGAGTTGTCTGCCTGAGTGTTGCTGGACCCTCCCTCTGCCTGCTCTTTGGGAGACAGAGGCAACAGGCAAACTCACGTCCTTTTTCCCTAGGACCACACTCCCAATGCTTCTTTCACAAATGAGACTACCACCTCAGTCATCCAAGTGATTAAACCTTCCCTATTTGCTCAGAGAGCAACTATGGCTCAGAATCAAATTCAGCCTTTAGAATTAACCAGTCTGTAATGTCCATTAATTCTGGATTTCCCTGACCAGTCATGCAAAGTAACATCTCGTCTTGGTGCCATATTCATCTTCCACTGTCAGTTTTACCCAACTCCTAAGCACTCAGTAATAGCAGGACTGTCAGGGTGTTAGTTATTCATTAGTTTTCACTCACTTGAAGAATATATCGTTGTCATAATATGGCACATTGCACTGGGAACAAACTCCCCATGCAGACAGGGATTAGGGCCATTTTTCAAATGCTACTGACTGTTAATTTGCACATTGTTTGAAGGGAAAACATCTTATTAGAACTCCATTTTGAACATTGCTTTGATAGAGCATAGAGGGCAGTTTTCACATCTCTCTGATAGCTAGGGGACAAACAGGTGCCGGTGATAGGGATGCAGAGTGCTAACCCCTGTGGCAGTATGTGCCCAGTGCTGCATGTTCTCTTTCATGCACCCAAAGGTCTCACCTTCATCCTAGTCATAAAGTATAATGAGGCAAGACAAGGAGAGTTTGAGAAAGGAGATCCAGAAATGGCTTCTGTTTGCCTGTGGGATGTCCAAGTGCTTCCTTTCCAAGCTTTCCAATTCACATGGTGCTGTCTAGTTCATCAGTTTGCTGTCTCATCAGGGGTCCCTTGCTGTCTTGGTGCCAGGCTCGTGCATGCTACCTTTGGCACAGCTGCAGGGAGCCCTGCTGCATTGGCTCTGGGATGCCAGCACCTCCAGGGCATGGTGCCATGGCTGCTCAGGGTGGCTGCAGCACTCACCCTTGCGATCTGTTCTCGTTTGCAGAATCTGACCTTCCTTCTTTGAAAAATTATTATGGTAAGAAAGCCTAGGCTGAAACGAAGTTATCAATGACAAGAACAATAAGAATATCACCTGTGAACTGGGGATAAATAATAAGGCAAGACAAACACAAGGCACACAGAGGGTAATTAAAACCACAGTACCTAGGGATATTTCTAAATGAAAAAAATAATCTTCACACTGAAATTGCAAAATGATGCATCTCAGTGTATTAATTCTGCCAAAATTTGCAGTGCCTAAAGAACAGCTGACATTATCTGTTAGCTTTGAGGAGTCTGATGCACTGATCAGAGCAGCAGGACTTTGGTCTCCCCATTCAGTGTGCCTTGGTCTTGGCACCACCGGTGGGGAGAAGACACTGCATGTCTATGTCTCGCTTCTGGGCTGGGCTGCAGCTCCCTGCCTCAGGTCCTGAGGGACAGCATGTGGCCTGAACTCTCTGTGCATTAGGAAGGGAGCAGGCAGGAGCAGGATTTTCCCAGCAAAGTGCCTATTCATCCAGCCAGCAGCTGCTGCTGCTGTGGCTGCCATTTTGTCATATTATTCCTTCGTGTTTTGACATAGGAGAAGAAACTGGAGCAGATGAGGATCAGAATCTTTGTGGCATCCGGCGCCTTTCCTGGGGAACTTGGAGTGAAATAACAGAAATCTTCCAGGAAATTGGTTCATTTTTAATGATATGGGATTATAGTTTGTCTGTTTAATTCAACCTGAGTGACATAATATCTTTCATTTGGACTTATTACCCACAGAGTGGTTAGTCAGTTGGAAGCAGACCTAGGGCAGGGCATTTTGTCATTATTTTAAATTTTCTCTATCTGACAAAACTGAAGGCCTTGAAAAGACTATAGCCATTGTAAAGGACAGAGCATCAGAGAATAGGTCACACAGTGTATTAAAGAATGAAAATTGATTCATTCTTTCCTCTGTTGAATAAGCAGCTGTACTTTGGTCCCTGTGATCCATGAAATAAGCTGTCAGGGAAATAGGAAATGTGCCACATTTGAACTTCACTCATTGATTCCGTTCTGATCCAAGGTACAGTATTAAAATGCATTACAGTGCAGCAATGACAGCAGCTAGACCTAGCTTGCTAGTCAGTTGTCTGGGTTATCTGTTATTAAATTAATCAGTACTTTACAATGCTGGGACTCATTTACTTAGGTCATCTGGTCAGAGCTAGCTAACAGGAGGAATTTCACAAAGCAACATTTGTTAGTTTTAAATAAAGGCTACAGAGGAGGCTCAGGAGGAGTGGTTCTAACAAGATCTATTGGCCCGTTTATCTGGAGATAATTTTCAGACAATTCAGAGATTCAGACTAATCAATGTAAGAAAGTGTAGCAGAGACTTTCAGAATATGGGATTACTAGCTGGAGCACGTTAGGCCAGTTAATGTCTGTAACTGTAATAGACTGTTTAGCTGCAAAATTAAATGGAGGACATTCTCATTATTGCATAAAAAACATACCCAGTTTCATTTTTTATAACAGAACACACCTTCTTCCTTTACACACCTTTTCCCAAGTAAAAAATTAACCTTGTTGTGCTCTCCCTGTGTGAGCTGGCATAGGCAGGAGCAGGAACAACCACAAAACAAGGATGAAATTCAAAGCGTAAATTTATTCTCACTACCTTGCCAACTGGGGGATCCCTGAAGCAGCACTCAAGCAGAGCCAGACAAGCGGGGATGCAGGCACTGTGAAGCTCGGTCCACGCTAGAGGATCACCGAACCTGCTGTTTTCACCTGTTTATCAGGGATTCACGTAGGCATAATTTACCACTGTGCTTTGATCTTTCCCACAGCAGGGTGGGAATCTCAAACATGTTCCATAGGGTGCCTCTGAGTCTATTTCAGGTCTATGTCATCTAAACACAGATGTTCTACTTGTCCAACACACAAGGTCAAACCACAACTAGTATGATATATGTGTTTTTCAACAACCCAGCTGCAAGTCACCTGAGTGTGTTTACAATCCTCTTTGCCATTCTTCTGTTATTTTCCCATAGTCCTTAAATAGTGTACAGAGGACTGCCTGCAACTATTATTTGCTATAGTAAGTCTATTTTATCCATGCTGAAGTCTCTTTTGCTTCTTTTGTGAGTTCTTACAAGTTTTATTAAATAAAACATCATTTTTTACTGCCTTTGCTTTATTTGCCTCAAAATTGTGATTCATAAAGATGGATTTTTATAATTAAGGTAGAAATGAGAAATAACCCCCTATATATAATTTAAAGTGTTGAAATTATAGACACTATCTAACTTCTGCTTTAAATCACAGGAACAAACTGTTCCCCATTAGCAGCCCTAATTAAATCCATTTTTCTATGCGTCTTTGGCAAATTCTATTTTTTGTAAAGCTGTATTAAGCTCTTTTTTTATTTCCTATTGCTTTGCAGAATTCTCTGTTTGAGATGAATAATAGGTCGAATATGGTATGTGATGGCTCTGTAGACTCCAAAGATATAACATGAACAAATATATTGTTCTGGAAAGCTGGCATAAGAACACTACTGAGGATTTAGAAACGTCTCGACTACCAGACAGGTAGGAGCACTACCATTCTGGCCTGAGGAGTTTATATGAGGTGCAAGAATTTGCAAACATCATGTAGCAAAGAGGCTGTGGAAAGGTGGAGGAGGCTTGGAGAAGGGGAAGAGAGGGAAAGTACTGAAACATGCAGTGTGCTGTTCCCTCTCTACGCAGTGTGTTCAGGCGTTGCACTCCTGAGCTCCAGTCTACCACCGCTGTGCCTCGCTGGTGTTGCCCTAGGCCTTTTATGAGGAATGAGCAGTTGCAGAGGAGTGGAGAGGAGGAAACTTTCTGAGGATAACCAGCTCTGCTTTTCTTCAGTATGTGCAGTCATATGGAGATGTGTTTTCTGCAAGGCTTTGCCAAGTTGCCTGTAGCATCTGTCTGAGTCTTTGTGTTCAACCTGTCTAGCAGGGGCCATGCTCCTGCTGAATGTGAACCTGTTCCTGCACGTAGATCAAAACCTGGCGTGGGTCACTGGTCCTGTGCACAGACAGCTTTGTTAGGGTGATGCTCACTGATGACTTGACTGAGGAAGCAGTGCACAGACCAGAGAGCCCATCTGAAACAGCCTCTTGTTTTGCAATCCTTCTGTGTGGAGATTAACTTACTCCCAGTAACCTGCAACAGCCCCAAAGCAGCAGGCTCACTCCTATCCTCAAATGGCTCCATCATTCATTTACTGTAATGATTGGCTTCAGCCTTCGATTTCCTCTGTGGAGCATATTGGAAAGAGAGAGGCTGAGCTGTGAACATTAATAACAATGAATAATAACAGTATGAGTTCCACAAGCTTTAACAATCAAATGAATCAACAATCAGGAGAGTTTCATTAATAAATACTTGCTGGGGTTAGATGACAAGGCAGCTAGTGCCAGAGGTGTGTGTATCAGTTAAAGGCACTTATCCTGCGTGATCTACCTCTCAGCCCCTTTGCTTACCTGGTGGGTCCCACATTCTCCTCCATGATCTGCCATGGAGGGGGCAGGGGCCAGAAGGAGCAAAGGAGGAGGCAGCTTGGGCTGTGTTACTCTGTTGGCATCTGTATTGGGTTTACGTGACAAGGTTTTGGTAGCAGGGGGACTGTGAGGGTGGCTTCTGGGAGAAGATGACAGAAACTGCCTTCATGTTGGACAGAGACAGTTCCAGCTGGCTCCAAGACAGACCTGCTGCTGGCCAAAGCTGAGCCCATCAATGATGATGGTAGCACCTCTGTGATAATGTATTTAAGAAGGGTTAAAAACTGCTGTGCAACAGCAGCCAGGAGAGGAGTGAGAAAATGTGAGAGAAACAACTCTGCAGCAGACACCCAAGGTCAGTGAAGGAGGAGGGGGAGGAGGTGGTCCTGGTACCAGCACAGAGATTCTCCTGCAGCCCGTGATGAAGACCATGGTGAGGCAGGCTGTCCCCCTGCAGCCCATGAAGGTCCATGGTAGAGCAGGTTCCACCCTGCAGCCCATGGAGGACCCCACACTGGAGCAGGTGGATGTGTCTGAAGGAAGCTGTGACCCTGTGGAGGGCTAATGCTGGAGCAGGCTCCTGGCAGGACCTGTGGCTCCGTGTCTAGCTCATCTTTTGCTGCTTTCTCTTTGGGTGAGCTGAACCTGGGCTGGTTTATAACCTTTTATACAGAGCAAATTCCTGTGCTGAGAGAAACAGCCCTGGTCATTAGGCTTTTACTATACCAACAACAAAAGGAAACACAGGTTTTGTTTAGTCTGGGTTGAAATCCAGTATAGAGCAATTGTAATTCAGCTGAGGAGGGTTTGAGGGCCAACTACCAATGTGTTCATTTATTTCAGGAAAAGAGAATGACATATTCTGTAATTATGAATAAAGGAGCTGTTAATGTCTCTTTCAGATTTTCCTGCTACCATAAAAGCAGTAGATGTGGTTTTCTCTCTTTGGAATTTGTAGCAAATATGTCATTTGTCTTTTTTGTCTGGGCTGTTTGAAGTCAATTTTGTGAACTTCCATGTTTTAAATAACACAAACGATTTTCTACTAGAACCCCCGGCTTGAGCTACATGATGCTAACAGAAAGAACAATTGGTTTCAAGAGGAATCATAGAGTTTGGGGGTAAAACAGAGCTCTGTTATGCTGAGGATCTATGCAGGAGTTAGGCTGCCTGCCAGGAGAAGATGCCTCCCTTATAAAGGCATGGGGTGTCACCTCAAAGACAGGGATGATGAACCTCATTCCAGTGTGTCATCCCACCGTTTTCTGCTGCTTTTATGCATTCAGGTGACTGTTCCAATCTCTGAACCTCCTGCACCCTGCCATGTCTGACAGGTAGGAGCTTTCATCAGGCTCCACATCACAAGCTAATTATACAGCACACTGTAGATGCTTATGGTAAGCAAGCTTTAGCATTACTTTCTTGGCCAGGGCAAGCGTGTTACACTGCTGGACTAGTAGATCCAGGCTATCTCTGTGTGAGCGTGAAGAATATTTCACAGCCCTAGTAACAGACCTAAGTCTTTTGCATACGTGTGCCCATGATGAGGCCCCTGGATGGCAGTAATGGAAGTAGTGCAGGCTCAGATGAATTTTCACAGTGAAGGAAGAGTGCAGATTGGCACTTGATTTCTGAGAGCTCATTTCCTGCAGCTGCGCTTGTCTCCTGGTATGTTGTGTGTGACCAACAATACTGGAGTGTAGAGGCACTGTAAAGTCACAATGTCTGTGTGGCCAGAGGGAACACTAATGGGGCTTCACACTCTTTTTAAGTCCCTTTTCTTTTTGATGGCATCTGTCGGTTCGGCCACCCAGCACCTGGGCAGGTCAGCACTGCTGAGCACATCTGCTGACACCCAGTGCAGTCCATACTTTTGACCTCTCAGGTTTGGTCACTTGTTTGGGCTTTGTTCCCAGATTGCTTTCATCTCAAAGGCC
Organism: Aegotheles bennettii; assembly: GCA_013398125.1. Classification (NCBI taxonomy): domain Eukaryota; kingdom Metazoa; phylum Chordata; class Aves; order Caprimulgiformes; family Aegothelidae; genus Aegotheles; species Aegotheles bennettii. Next base: position 21,397 of record VZRW01009518.1, on the reverse strand, counting down.
TTACAGGGCATACAGTGGTAACATAAAAAAACACAAGAGTGGCTTGCAAAATGAACAATTAGATCACAAGAGAAAACACTGGATGCTGGTGGCTTCTTGTGCCATTGATGTCTGCATGCAGCGTGGCCAGAATTGTCACTGGGGAAACCCCCAAAGCCAGTGGAGTGAGTCACCCCACAGACATATTGAGTCCTGTGGCCTTCTGTAGTTTCTGCCTTCTAACTAATTAGAGCTGTTCAGCTGCTGAGGCTATTTTCTCTTAGTGCTTTTGCTTTTCATCTTGCATCTGTGTTTTGGTATGCTTGTTGCCTAATTCCACTGAATCCTCCTCTTGGCATCAGGAATCTCTTTGTCAAGTGGATAAGGTGGCTGGCAGCCTCAGAGAACAAGACAGAGCCTTTCTGTCTTGTTCCTCTGTAGCCTTTGGACCTCTTTGCCTTTCTGGGTTTCAAAGACTATGGAGAGATGCTGAAGAACAACTTGTAAAGTACCATGTGATGATTTGTCTTTGTGGAAGTGCTATTCCTGAGATGCAAACACCCATGCTCTCATTTTTGTCCTTGATCATGCATGGGTGTCCTTATTTTTGAGGACCACTGGGACCCCTTTGGATTGCTTCTCTAAGTCACGTCCACCTGACAGTTGATATCCAAATTTCTCATACAAGAAGAAAGTGCTTCTCCTCCCATGGTAAAGTGCTGGCCGTTGCTATTTGAGAGCCATGCTGGCATATGCTCTTCAGTGTGCTCAAGGCCACTGCATCTACAGCACTGGATGCTTGGGGCTTTATTGCCTTAACTCCGCAATTGCCCTGACCTCCTAAGCTGGACAGCTGGTTGCATGTACCCAGTGAAGATCTGTGATTAGAAACCCTGCAAGTGCTCCTTGTGTGTGCATTGCAGCAGCAGAAGCTCCAGGCTCTGGATGGAGCCAATATGCAAAATGCTGACCAGTTACAGTCATAGGGCTTCTTGGTCCACTTCCTAGATGAGTCAGACTGTGAGGTGTGGTCCAGGCTGGTTGCCAAGACAGTGCTTGACATTCTGTCTGAAGGTCTACTGCAGTTTTGATGGATAGGATATCCTTTCTCAGTGCCTCCCTGATCCACTAGCCACATACAGCTGCTTCGTCCTGTTTCAGATGTGGGTAAAGTGATCCCACACCAACAGTAATGCTGTAAAGGCTGTCAGACTTACAGAAAATGTTATATAAATTAAATAATAGTAATTATTTCATAAATATGCTGTTAATGATTATGAAGTCAGCCAGAAATACAGCCTGTTCAGTCTCTTCTGAAAGTGGGACTTGCATTTGCCTCTTCTACTGCTGTGACTAGCTGCTTTCAGGATTACCACTCTCTCTTTCAGCAGAAGGCCGGCAGTGTGCCATGCTGGACATTTCTAAGGACTCAGCAGATGTGTTATAGCCATGCTGCTCTGGCACAAGCCTTATTGTTGTGTTGGTAGGTCTATTACATCTTGCTCTATCAGTCTGTTGAATTTCAGTCTTTACCTACATTATCTAATACTCTCAAGACCAGTGTAAGTAGATCTTCACTCTTTTTCCAGGCCATATTTGGAGTTCTCGGTCTTGACAGATGCCTGTGTGTTGGTAATGCAATGGGAGATCACTGGGGAAGGCCAAAGCTGTTACTGGCTGACAAGAACAAGAGTCAAGAAGCAGCCCTGGAATATCAATTAAATTAGTATCAGTTAAAAGTGACCAATGCAGATATGAATTATTAAATCTATTAGCACGGAGCTGCCATAATGAAGTGTCAAATTCTTCAAAAAACTAATTCCTATTAAAAAGACCTAAGATTAAAAGCAGAGTAGATTCTAAAATCATGGGAACTGAGAAGAATAAGAGAACACAGTATTGATCACGCACACCAGTCATGTCTGTTTCTATTTAGAAATATGAAAAACAGATTAATGAATTAATGATTTGGTGTCAAAAAAGGGCCCAGAGGGAGCAAGTCTATTTAAGATGTATGACTGTGACTGTAAAAATCTCAGCACTGTTGGGAGATGGAAGAAGACAGCAAAGAGAGAGGGGCTGAGTGGCAGTGGTTTCAAAATCCCAGCACAGACAGAAGAGGAATGGGGTGTATCAGATTTTAACTCTGTGACAGTGACTGGGCATTGAAGGTCTGGGTTCTTGGGGCACGCAGCAGGCAGCAAAGAGGTAAGAGATAACCAGCTGTATCATCCACTGGGTTGAGGTTCAAGCTTTCCAGCTCAGCCATTAACCGTTGTGGTGAGTTAACCCTGGCTGGCTGCCATCACAGAGGCACCACTGGTGTTGTGGGTAGGCTTAGCTTTGGACAGTAGCAGGTCCATCTTGGAGCCAGCTGGAAGTGGCTCTGCATGACATGGGAGCAGTCTCTTCTCACCATGATCACCCCCGCAGCCTCCCGGCTATGAAAACCTTGCCATGTGAACCCAATACAACAGTGATATCAAATTGTAAAGAAGAAACTGCACAGACACTGCCACACCTAGAAAGAATTTGTGTTTGCTCTGAAACCTGCGCAGATGTTCTGGCTTTTCCTGAATCCGTGTCCAGGAAATCAGAAAGTTCCATTGCAGAAGACTAGAAAAATGAAACCAAGGAGCGAGGCAGAAACTTGCATCCTCGAGTTTGCCTTTTGAGACTGAAGCTTATGGTAGGAACTGGTAAAAGATACAGAAACAAGGTTAAAGGGAGACTTTTGATAGAATGTTTGTTTCTAGGAATAACAGTTATCAGCGTTTGTTAGCATGTTTGACTTTTTTGATCAACTCTCACATTTATACATGTGAGCATCTATGGGTTTATGCTCCTGAATAGAAGGCTAGAAGTCTGGGAAGACCCATGCTTCAATTCAAGCCTTTTTTCCAGTTACTGGCTGATTTCAGAGAATGTCACAGTCATGCAGCTCTTGGAAAATGTATTTTCACCACCCATAAATACATTTCTAAAGCTTCAGAAATGTCTATTCCTTTAACATTTTCAGTGTTTCAAAATGCAACGTGTAATCAGTGAAGAAGGGATGCTTTCTGTCCCTAGAAATGCAGACATAATCATGTTTGAGAACATCTGAGCTTATTCATTATTCATTGAGACACATGCATGTGTAATTCTGGCAATGCATGAGTAACTTTCCCTGGTATTGTTGCTTAGGCGGATGCACTGCGAGACAGGGAGCTTAGGTTTTATTCCATTACCTGGTGCTGCATTGAATGCATGACCTTGCGGAAGTTATTTGACCTCTTTGTGGATCATTCTGTCAAAAAACAAAATGGGCACAAGGAAAATTATCCACTTACATATCCACTAGAAATCTAAATCCAAGTAGAAAGGCAGTCAAGAGATTCTGAGAGGAAATGTAGAAAACACTTGAGAATTTGGTGTCTGAGTCACAGGGAGGCATTTGGAAAAATTCCCATTGAAAATCCTTTATATGACATAAAACCACAGCACTTGTTTGCTACTGGCATTAATGTATCAGGTGTATAAAAGGCTTTCTCTGTTAGCCACACCTACTACTGTCATGTGGGGTACTGGTACATCTTCCATGTCGCCCATGCTATGGGGTGATAGAACCATCTTGTAGATTCTACTTGTTTTAGGGTGATAATGCTTTGTTTTGTGTATGCACACACATTTCTCTAACTGCTGTGCAATATTCTACATAAAGCGTGAAATGTTTTCAGTGAGATCAAGTAACTTGTAAAAGCATGATGTACTCCAGCAGGATTCTTGTCCACATGTAGTTGATCAGTTTTTGTGCCTCCCCATTTCAACTCGTGTCAGGCTGGTGTAATGTTTTACTGGCAGGCGTTGTGCACACATGGCCTCTTTCTGCTTGTGCACGAGCTGTTCACACCTTCCCGTGCATGTATTGCAAAACCTTCCCACAGATACGATTAAAAAGCAAAACCTAATTTTGTAGAAATTTATTGTGTTAGCAAAATGTTTTTTAAAACACTCTGGAGAATGTTGTCAGCTTGACAGATGAAGGTAATGCTACAAAATTAATTTTGTTGACAAAATAATTTCAGGGTGTTGATAAAATGCATTTTATCTCCAGAGTTAAAAATACCAGACTGACAAATACTATTGTCCTTAGAAGTGTTTTTTCAGCTGTCAGTCAATTATTCCTTTTTTAAGCCAGCCAATGATAGTTCTTCATATCTGACAAAGCTTTCCTAAAAGATAGCATAAAGCTCTGAAGGACAAAATAATTAAACTTTGATTTGCTGCTTTCAAATTGAAAACAGCTTTGTTACTTTGATGAACAAGGATTGGTTGCCTGCGAAGTGGAAACAGGTGGTAAGTGTTTGATGGAGATTTGATACGCCTCATGGAGAAGAGAGGGTGGATTCGGAGCTGGGTTTCTTGAAACAGCTGTTTGTTTGAAAACTTATTGCTAGCATATTTGAATACGTTGCAAGCTTTTAAAATGGGTTTCCTGCAGATTTCACGAGCCATTTGCATGTACTCTGAAGTCTCATTTCTTCTTTCCAGTATGCTGCATTTCTTGAACATAGGAGAAGGTACGCGCGGCTGGGTGTCTGCCCACCGTGGGCTGGGGCGGCCAAAGGTGGGGTGGGGGCAGATGGGGGCCAGCGTGCAGGTAGGCGATGGCCGCAGGGCTGGGCAGCGGGGCAGCTCCCGGGCAGCTGCGCTCCTTCCCGGCGGCTCCGTTCAGCTCCTGCCTGCGGGGCTGGGCTCCCTCACCCCGGCGAGGCACCGCCTGCCCCTGCGCACCTCGGCCAGAAGGCTCTGTGCTTGCATCTCGCCCGTTCTTAGAATGAAAAGCCTTTGCGGGGCGACAGCCCGGAGGCCTCTGGCTCCGTGCAGAGCAGAGCAGGACGGGCAGGCGCTGGGAGGCGGAGGAGCAGGCGAGGCGCTGCGGGGCGGCGGTCGGAGCGCTGGAGCTTCGTGGCGTGCAGGTGTCGGGACTTTGCATGGGGATTTCCTGTGGGGACCTGGTGACAACAACAGAAGTGCGCGTCTGGAGCATAGACAGCTGGCACGTCTTGCAGACACCGATACCATCCCCAGGCTTTTGGTTCAACCTTTGTAATAATAATATGTATCTAGAAAAAAAATCTGTGTCCTTTCGGCAGATCCCAGGAACACTAGGCCCCTTGTCATGACAGCTATATCAGGTCAAGGCCAGAAAACTTGTGCTGAATCTGACAAGATTTTTATTTTTTATTTACAGTAGGGATAACTGTAGTCAATATACAGGGTGTTTCAAAAAGATGGCCCCATTTGAAATAGACCTTAAATTGGTATTTGGTCCATCTTTTTGAAACACCCTGTAACTTCAGTCACTAAGTTTCTCCTAGATGCTGTGTTTGGTAGGGATCTCTTGAGCTCTCTAGCCATTCTGCTGCTTTCTAGAAGGGTGGTGTGCCAACACTGTTTCTGAAACCCTCTGGATTCTTACTGGAATCTTGGTTTCAACAGATACATCCCCTTTTGTTCTGCAGCACAGGAAAGGAAGGAATAAAATCATGTGTTTTGTATGAACTGGACTCTACTGGGATTTTTGAGGAAGCTTGAACTCAAGAAGATAGTCTTGTGATGAGGTAATGATGCCTTATTGTCAAGTTGTATTTTTTTCTTCTTTATCAATACTGGTGTAACTAATCAGCTGTTCCAACAAGGTAATTTATGCTTCAATGTAATCTTAGTCAAATGAGTGTGCCACTCCCACAAGTCACTGGAATGACACTTAGCATAATAGGTCTTTAATATGTAGAACATCTGTTCTTCATTTTTGAAATAATCAGTGACTCTTCCTCATTACCTTCACTTACCAGTGCCAAACTGAGCCAGCCATTCCTGGCATAACATTTAAACTTTTTCACTTCTGGCTGGCTGGGGTTTTGAAACCAATGACAAGAAAATAAGCAATCAAAACTATAAATAATCTGAAATCCCAGTTAGTTACAATTAATGCATGTTATTTCCCTGCTAAAGAACAGCCCCAGCACTGCCTGTCTGGGCACTTCTGTGGCTTGTGCTAGGGACACTGTCATGGGCAGAACATGCCTCAGGTGATAGAGCTACGGCCGTTCCCCAGGGGAGCTGGGATGTCTGAACATTACTGGCTGGTTGAACTTCAAAAGAGCGGTGTTTCCCCCTCTCTGTGCTGTCTTTACCAGGCAGGTAGCAGCTTGGCTTCTCCCTGTTGGGGAGTGGAGGACAGGGAGAATCAATGTATACCTACTAATCTGCCTTCAGTTCACATCTGCCTCTTAGGCTGCCTGGTCCCTTGGTGCAATCACCACAATGCTAGAATAACACCTTAAAACCAATCATTTTTATGGGAACACATAGTATAAAAGGTCTGATTGTCTGTGCACACATATACCATCAGTGGCTATTATCCAATAAAGCTGTCAGATAGAGAAACATCACAGCAAGTCCTTGAACAATATCTCCCCAAGTTTAAACAGAGAAAAAGCTTCTCACAACTCATTTCTCATAAAAATAAAGAAAAGATGATCAATACAAGCTGAACAAGTGAATTGGGGCTGCTTCCTATAGACAAGGAGAGAAAAAAGGGTTTGTGACCACAGGTGTTGGCTTTGAGAGGGCAGCTCACTGGCCATGCAGATCACCCTGGCAGACTTGGCAAGAGCCCTCAGCTGCTAAATGCCAGTGTTAACTGTATGCATTATCTTCTCCCAGAATTTGACTTTTATTCTGAAGAAGAGCAGGAGCCCAGGGTCCTTCCTGAGAGCTGACAGGCTAGAGACTGCCAGACAACCCTGTTCTCTCTGCTTCCTCCACAGTGAGGACTGTCTTGGCACAATGACAAACCTGGAATAATGAGCAGGGTGCAAGCAAGCTGCTCTGCTGCACGTGTGTCCTCGTCTCGGTAAATGCTGTCAACGCCCTCCCCAGTGTAGATGCACCCAGAAATTCTAGGCTTCATGGTCCCATTTTTACATCAGTTCTTGGCCCCAAAAGGAGCTGTTGAAAGTGCTTTGATTTCTCTGTAGTGATTAGGAACACAGTGCTTCCTTCACGACATAGTATGTATTTCTGAGGCTCCTGCACACTGAGCCCTTTGTATTTCTCTTCACAGTGTGAGTTCCACAATGCTCTGTTTAGTGGATATTATTGAAGTTGAAAGGCAAGCAGCTTAAATGCTTTGCTTTCTAGCATGTGTCCTGTTAGAGCCATCTCACACTCACTCTCAATTACACATTTTGTTACCTGAACACGTTTAGATAGAACAAGGGGTTTTCTCTCCTTTGTATAGTTATTGTGATTAGTTGTGATGTAATCAATAGGGTTTGCAGAATCTCACCCTGCACCATCTTTCTTTATTCTTCGTAATGATGCTTGCTGCAGTATTATAGCTAGGACTGACAAGATAAAGCTGAGTTAAAACAAATTGCACGTTATCTGCTTCCATCCTGCTGTTGAGATTGCAAAAGAGAACAAATGAAATGCTATCAAAGAGAAGCTCTTCTCCTTCCTCCCAAGCAGAGTGGCAGCTGCTGAGGCAGACCAAGACCAGCTTTGACAGAAGCTGTGCTGAGATGGGGCTCCTATTCCCTCACCCCCAGCAGATGACCGAAGTGCTCTCTGCCAGGCTTCCAGATCTGCATCCATCTTACCTCCATGATAGATCCTGAGCACATCTTTCGCAACTTCTATTCAGTCTTTGCTCAGTCAGCTCCTGGGGGATCTCCAGAATTCAGCATGCCAATACAGGCCATGCAGGAGCATGGTGTGAGCTCTCCTTGTCCTGCAGCACACCCCAACGAGTGTAGTGATAACCTGGTCTTGTTGTTTCCTTCCCCCAAGAACCACTGCAAAGGAGAAACACTTTCCAGGAACTGGGATTTTAGGACAGTTTTTTCCTTGTCACAGCTAGCAGTGAGCCAGTTTTCATGGGCCCAAAGAATGCTGAACGCAGTACCAGCAAGAGATGCTGGCAGGATTCCTGGGCCAGTCTGAATGCTGACCATCTGTTCTACCAGGCCTGCATCATGAAGTCTGACTATTTGATGCAGCAGTGGAGCCAGGCTCATGCATCCCTCTCCTGGCCTCCTTCAGATGCGCACAGAACCTTGTGAAGAGCCGATGCAGCCAGCCTCCTTGTTGATACTGGGAGTGTCTTGCACCTGTAGTATTATCCCATTCTAATAAGGATGCTATTAATAAATTTAGGGTTTGAAAATGCGAGTCGGGACCAAGATAGTAATGAAATTACATCATAAATGCAGCAGCAAAACTGATGTGGTTCCCTGTTAAACAACTCAGCTGTATATCCCATTTCATAGAGCTCTGAGGAGGCACAGCAGATTCCTTCTCCCATCCTATTCAAAGGAGCCCTGTCTGCTTTGAAAGTCTGTATTTTTTCCAGAATAGCAAGGGTTTGGTTTCTTTGGACCTGACTACAAATCCAGGAGGCCTTTGTGTGTATTTCACAGGGCTCTGTCCCTGCAAAAAGGCTCCCCTGCTTTTCAAGCTAATCAGGCCCAGAACCTGCTCTGTCTTCTCTCCCTTTATTTTTGTATCACTGTTCTGTTACAGCAGGGTGCTGCAGAGGGGAGATGAAAAGAAGCTTGGAAGTCTGTTTCTATGAAAGTGTGAATTTATTTTTAAATCTCTTGAATTATTTACTTTGTCTGCCTTTTCTCAATGACAGGTGAATACATTTATAACTTGTTCTCTTTCCCAAGGTAGCCCTTGGCACAAAGGGAATTAATTACATGTAGAGTAAATGCAGCTGATGTTAATTTTCAAGTCAATTTTCAGCTTTGCTGAAATTTCAGAAAGGAAGTGGTGTTTTATAAATTAAACACTGCTTTATCTGCTTTCCTTTTAAAGAAGGTTTGGCGTCTGGAAAGGCATCAGGAACAAAACCCAAACACAGTAGATGAGGGAAATTTGTCTTTAAGGATGTGCTTCATCAGCTACCAGTATACAGCTGTGAGAGATCGGTGTGGCAGCCCATCAGCTGTATGTGGAGAGTGTAATAGACTCCAGCAGCATACCAACACCTCTGGCAGGAAGCTGTTTCAGTGGCAAATTGCTGGTCTGTGACATGAGCTGTGCTTTGAACTGACAGAGTGATTAAACTAGTTGCTCCTTTCTGTGACAGAGCGTGTGCCCTGTGCACTACCAGGAGAACCTCGTTCTGCTTCAAAGCCATTTAGATACTGATACTATCAGAGCTTAACTGAAAAGGATCCTGCATTGCCATGTCTGCACTGTCAGTGCAGGTGCACTACCAGCAGGACAGGTGAGGCTGTGGTTCCTGGGAAAATCAAACTGCCATCAGCACACGTGACCTCTACTTACTGTTCCTGCCTGTGGGATGTTTGCTGAGACCTACTAGGAGGGAGCAGCTCGTCAGATGGCTTCTTGCTCGGACCTTGGTTGTTGTTTTAAATGTGTTGTTGGCTTGTTGATGCCAACTTTACCTTCTGTACTGTGCTGTGGTCTGAGGCCTCCCATAGGTAAGGAGTACCAGTGACAGATTTTGTCATCTAACCCAGACATATGAGCATTGCTTCTGTGCTCCTCCTTAGCCTTGCTTGAGGTGTTTGCTGAGCTCCTAAACTTCCCGGAGCAGTCCCATGAGCACATGCGCAATCAAGCTGTGGCTTTGCCTGTCCCACACATGGTTCAGAGCACCATAGAAGGATCCTCCTTTACACAGGCAAGGCGCTCTGCCTCGTTCTCCTGTGAATGCTACATGGCACACAGCTGGAAGGCTTCCTGAAACTTGGGGCCATCTTAGCTCTTGGTTTTTGGGAACAGAGAGATTGAAATCACAAAGTAACAGTGGGTCTCTGCCCATGAAGGATCCTTGGGCTCCTGAATGAGGAGGACCACCAGAACGCAGCTCTCTGCACAACCGGTACTTTGCAGGGTGTGCTGTAGAGCTCAGTGCTCTGCACGGCTTGCGGATGTGCTGACATTCCAGACATGACTAAGCTATTTTGATGAAAGACATGGACTCTGACAGTTTTACTATTCAATTGTTTCTTATAGATTTAAAAATAAAATAAATTGGCTTCTTTTAAAAGAACAAACTGTAGAAAAGCTTTTGTAAGCAGAAGTGAGTGGTCTCTGAAGCATGGCAGAGAGCCACAGACCAGCCAGCCAGAAATGCACAGGAGGAAGGGGAGGAGGTTTTAGAGTCAGACCATCCCCCCGTGCAAGCTGTCTCTGGAGGGGCTCCCCGTGGGTGCTGGCATTCCCAGCCCTGCCTGTGGCAGAGTGGGTCTGTTTGGATGCCTCCTGGACCCCCATCCCCTGTGTAAGACTGATTTCCACAGAGGCTGCTGCACTTCCACAGGCACTGTGGTGTGTTAGGTTTGCGTTTAGAAGGAACTGCTGGCTTAGGAGGTTTTTCTGCTGCTTTCATAAATCACAGACGTGTCACTGCCCTCCAGGCAGCATCCTGCTGACATCTCCTCCGCAGGGCTCATAGCCTGTGCAGACTGCCAAGCCCGGGGGTGATGATGGGGACAGCGGGTGATGGGGAAGGGCAGGGTGACCACCAGGCCCCTGGGTGCAGTCTGCGTGCAAGGGAAGAGTTTGGAGTACATCCCCAGGAGTGGCTTGCTGGCAGACTGTTCCCAAGGAATGAACCTTGTTGCAGACAGAAGAGCCAGGAAAGCAATTGCCCTGACTTTAAACAGAATGACAGAGAGTCCAGGGACTGCATCTGCAGCAGTGATGATAACGGCTCTGTCTGCCAGGATGGGGCTTAGAGGGCTGGATGCCTTGCCATGCCCCCAGGGTGGGAGGAGGGGGCTCGGTGGAGCCAGGCAGCCCCCACTGCCCCTGGCACACATCTCTTGGGAATATCTGTGGCGAGAGCAGCAGGCTCCATCCCCTCAGGCTGCTGTTGACCATCAGAGTTCTGTGTCCTGGGCTGAGAGGTCACCCTGGCCCTTCAGCACCAAGCTGGACTTCCCCTGCACGAGCATTGGCCAGGGCCAGGACTGAAGAGCCGATGGCAGCTGAGCTCCTGGATCCTTTTGCTTCCCTTAGCACTTTTGTTCAAGTGGCAGGCTAGAGAATCTGGTGGTTCTTCTCGGGCTCTTTACACCTTTTAGCTTCATGCCTAAGGACTGGTGTGTGCTGGGCTATTGGTTTATCACCTGAAAGTGTGCTAATGAAGGTATAAGCATTCTGAATTCTTTGGAGGACTTTGTTTGCAAAGACCCTGGGATACAAGAGCAAAGGGCTGTAAGGAAAATGCCTTTCATGGTTTCAGACAAAGAACATCACAAAGCCTTGGAGACATCACTTCATTCAGGAATTAAATTGTAAGAGTCATCTGGTGTCAAATAAGTTTCATTTAATAGGTCACTCACTTAAGTAAAGTTTCTGTAGAAATCAATATCACTTTCTTCTGCAGTTGACAGCTCAAGACATTGAAAATGGCATTTTTCACATAAGGTTTATTTAATTTTAGGAGGAAAAATCCCTCCCACACCTTCTGCTTGGTCTAACAAGGTTAACAGTCTGCCAAGGTGGAAACCTGCCGCCTTCTTTCCCATGGTGATAATGTGAGGTCATTTAATACAGGCTCGCCAGTCTTAAGTGCAGTCAGGATGTCTTTGTCATGGGCTCTGTCACCAGCATGTCCACAGCTCACTGAAGGAAATAGGAACAAGTCATTGTGTTCTCTCTTAAAGATGAGTTTGGCAGGGCAAATGCCTCATTATATGTCTTAGCAGAACTGTAGAGGCAGATATCTGTGGGCTGTGAAGGCTGGAGATTGTGACAGGAATGCTTCTGTGTCCACGGTAGGTGAATCTTGCAATTTCAGCTTCCCTTAAGAAAATGGGACACCTTTGCTCCATGCTTTTTATTTCAGTCTGATAGTATCCCATGAGGAAGGGAGGAGACTCTGGCAGCTTTCTGCACTATCTCCCAGGAGGACTGTGTGTAGGAAATGAGGGCTGTTATTCCTACTATAGTGAAATAATTGTTTTTGAACACTTGCTGCTTCCTCCACTTGCTTTTCAGTCTTAAGTAATTTCTGAGGTTGACACGCCATCTCCAGTCACATTTGTCTTGTGTGGCATGACTGATGCAATTACAGCTGACATTGTCACGGGATTTTGCACAAATGCCTTCAATTGCAGGCTAGCAGGTAACCCCTGAAATGAGCAGCAGGAGACATCAATGCCCTAAACTTCCTCCCCAGGAAAGAGTCATTGGCTCTCAGGATAACATGTGGCCAGTGTCAAGTTTTTAAAGCAAATGATTTTCTACTGGTTGTGTGCAAGAAGCAGTGTTATTACTCCACTCTTGCACAGCCTGCATGTGGACTTTCCCTGTCAGCGTTTTTGGCCACAAGACACCACCTGCAACCAATGAGAGTAACTGCATTAGCAGTAGACATCAGAGTTTGAGATGACAGTAGAACGCATGAAGTGCTTTGCCTCCTTTGCCCCTTGATACAAGTGCCAGCAGCCCCTGTGAGGTGCAGAGGGTGGAGAGAAGGCAGCACCTCAGGTGGGGTGCTGTGCAGGGAGAGGGATGCTACCGATGGGAATTAAGCAGAGGGAAGAGTGGCAGAGGTGTTGGGGACACCTGTGCTTGCTGACAGCACAGGCACACAGGACACTCACCAGGCCCAAAATTTAAAACTGGGGCGGAAATTTCTTGGAACGTACGGAAGGCAACACATCCATGGGATAGCAAATGCTGTCTCCCATGCTGAGGGGCAGGCAGCAGCTGGCAGGAGCACTGGGCAGGGCACCAGCCAGGGGGCTTGCAGTGGGGCTGGCTGCTGAGCTCCGCACTCCCCCTGCACTGGGCCGGCTGCTGGGACGCAGGGGCAGCTCCCGCTGTCCTGACATGTCCTTGCTGCGGATTCGAGAGGCCAGCTGGTCTGTGGGAGGGACAGGAGTGGCCATGCGCTCCAGCGGCTTGCTGACTGTGCTCAGTCTTACTGCTCCCAGTGTAGGAAGGCACTTCAGGACATGATTGGAGCAGCTTGGAGCAGCTAACCCAGAGCTGGTGGCAGTTCCTCACTGCCCAACAGACAGAATTAGGTGCTGTGTAAAACTGTCCAAGCTTTTAATGACCGCTTTCAGACACAAACTGACCATGTAACTTTGCACGATTCACTGAGATTCCATTTTACTCAAGGAAATAAAAATAATAGTTTAAACTGTTTCAAATATAGCTGTAAATCCCTAACAACATTAGCCTTTTCCAAAGCATTAAACTGATCCCTGGTGGATTCTCAAAATTGTTATTAGGAGGAGGCACGAGATATTCTCCTAAACTTCATGTTCACAAAGTAAATAACAAGGCACGCTGAGTGTGGGGTTTATTAGCTTTCTCCTTGGTGCCTACCTGTCTCCTCACCCTATTCTGAGTCATCAAACATTAGCACTTGCTGCATTATTATGGCAGAGTTCATGCACAGAATCACAGATGTGAGGAGGGGGACTAAGGTGGTGTCTGGGTTGAATGAGGGAGCAGCAGCTGCTACAGAGAGCGTGGGAACAGAGGAGAGCTGTCTGGCTTGTACAGCCATGGATCTTCCTTTTAAGAGATCTGAGGCTCTGGTGTTCGATTGTCAGAAGGACTTGGCTAGAGACAGCAATAGCAGCAGAAGTTTAGTTAGGCTTCTGGGTCCAACTCATTCATTATGCAAGACCAGATCTGGTATTTCATTTTGGTGCACTGGCTTGAGGGAAGGGTGTGAGGAACACTGACTTCCCCAGAGCCACATACCAGCAGAGACTGGTCTGAGACTGGGAAAGGAGGGCAGGTGAGCTGTGCCTGGGAGCCAGAGCAGTGGATGGAAGAGGTTTGCAGAGGGCCTGCTATAACCCTTGGGATCCTGCAGCAGAAGACTTTGTGTGCTGTCAGAAGAGGAGCCAGTAAGGGCCCTGGTGCTAGGAAGTGCTAAACCTTTGAGATGCTTTGAGATCTCCTGTTGAAAGATTCTGTACTGGGTACACAACACACTGGGATGAGAAACTTGCCTGGATAGCCCAGCTGCAGCCCAACCATGCTGGTAGAGGTAAGAGCTGTCATAGCTCATTCCTGCCTGGTCCTGCCATGAAGGGGCTTGTTGCCTCTGCTAGCAGTAGTCCCTAGAAAAGATGCAGGAACTAGCTGCTAACGGTGACATAGCAAACCACATCTCCTCTGTTACAGCTCAGCACCATTGCTGCTTTGCTGTGTCCCTGTGAAGCCTGGCTCTGTGTTAGAGTCTGGGAGATGTAGCTGATTTTGTCAGGCTCCCTTTGGTCACACCTGCACCTGCCTTGTGGCTGTGCCACTTTCTGAAGCACTGGTTCTGCTATCCATTCATAGTGTGCTGGAAGAGCAGCTGAATTGTGTACCCACTAAGGGCAGATTACTTCTGGGCTACTTTAAGTGCCATTAAAAGACATTTAGTTCTAGGAAAGGACAAGTTCACATTCTATCTAACATTCTTAATGCTTGTAATTTCTATGAACAGTAATATTGATTCCTGGGGCTGTGCTGACTATAACACAAATGAACAGAAACTGGTAGGAGGAATTTCCTAACCTTGCTATATTGGGTTCCCTGAAGATGCTGAGTGATTTGTATATTCCCAGTAGCTGTAATCTGGTAATGACAAAAGCTCGTGACCTACATGCTATCAGATACATCCTGGCTGCAGTTTCTGTGGCAGTAGCTGGGAGGGGAAGCAGCTTTCTACTATCAGTGTTCTCTAGTTTTCTCCGTTGTAGCCCCGTGTCAGGGGCCCTCGGGCTTCTATGGCATTCCTGGTTCTCCTGGAGAACAGCCTCCTTGCACGGTTCGGTGCAGAGGCAGGAGATGGGAGGTGGGAGGCAGGTGCCTGTGCAGAGCAGCACCAGGAGATGTGCTGATTCCCGAGTCAGCGATGGTCAGCTCAGCTTCAGGGCCCCATTCTTGCGTGCTGTGCCTGACACCCGCGTGTGGCACTGCTCCATGCTGTGGCCCTGCAGAGAGTGGGATAGCTTCCAGCAGTGAGAGGCAGGTTGGTGCCTCTGGTCACGATGTACTGCCCTTAATGGCACATACTGTGTTCATAACTTTTTCTAACTAGCTCCCCACACTGTTTTTAGACTAAACAGCTGACAATTAACCAGCTTGTTACTACATTCATCCCAGGCACTTCACATTGAATTACTGATGCATTAAATATCTGATTACCTTTGAAGCTAACTAGCTTATAACAGATCCAGCACAACAAAAGGATTCTCAGCTCTGAGGAGGTGACAATCAAAATCGGTGCCATCTGTTTTTTATTGGTAAGGAGTAAAAAACTCCTTTGTGCTCAGAGAAGATGCTACAATTGGAAAACTACAATACATAGCTAAAATAAGACTTAATCTTTCCCATCTTTTCATAGCTACAAAACTTTCAATAGTGCAAAGTTGATTTTTATTTGAACATATTTGTGATACTAACCTAAGCCATGGGCCTGTGCTGCGGTTTGCCCTTCTGATAAACAAGGATAAACCTAACCAGTACTAGCTGAGGAAGGAGATCTGGCAATAAACAGAGCATTATTAAAGAATGTTATTTTCAGAGGTGCTTGTTTCTGACAAATTAAAAAGGGAAGCATCTGCACGGCACAGGGGGAAGAAAATACTGCGAGAGGTTTTATCACGAGGCAGAGGTAATAGTCCCGTGGAGACAGTCTTCTGGTGCTCTGCAAAGTATTATGATGCTAGATTTTAGTATGTAGGGAGCCAAACTAGGCATTTGTATGCATTGTGCAAGGAATGGAAAGTTATTTAAACATACTTTTCTCTGAGTCTGTATTGTCTAATTCTCTGTCAGTAAATATGTGTCTTAGAAGGGTTTCTTCCAAATGAGGAGGGAGTTCACCCTTCAGGGCTCCTTGTAGGAGAGAAGATGTACAGACCATTTCTCTGTGCCTTCTCCAGGCTGAAACCAATCCCATTCACTCCTTATTTTTCTCTGGGCATTTTAATAACAGGGCAAAGACAAGCACAGGAAAGCTCCTGCCAAGTAGCATGGCCTGTGCTCTTGCTCCCTGTAGCACACCTAGCAAACATGTCCTGTGTCTCGCTTTCCTGAGCATCTACCCTGCCTGGCATGGGGGGGTCGCCTGAGACCTCCCTCAGTTCTGAAGCAGGGTGGTAGCCTGCAGCTGCCCCGTTCTCACACCAGCAGCCTGCACCTCAAGAGGTGCATTTCATTTGCACTGTGGCTGTGGGTTAATACCATTAGGCTCCAGAGGTAGGAAAGGAGTTTGTGTGAAGTGTGTGCTTGCCATTCCAAGAACTGCCTGAAAAAAAGTGGAAATGACATTTACAGTTGTCCAGGAGAACAACCTCTTCATCTGACTTAATATTTATGATTTCCCATGCATTTCTTAAAGAACCATCTTTCCCCACTGTGTTTAAGTTAACTGTGGTCCATCCAGTCACTGTGCTGTGGCCTACCCAACACAATACCCCAGGTCCGTGAACCTTCTGGATGCTCAGGTACCCTGAGCATCAGGGGAGCTCTCTGTGCCTCCTTTCCTGCAGACCAGCAGTGGGAATCCCTGCCGAGGCTCTTCTTTGAGCTACCCAAGACAGAGTGGTGACTCAGCAGGGCTGGTGCCCCATGGGGAGAAGGTGACATGGGAGGGCAGCCCCCAAACACAGTACCTGCCTATGTGGGATGAGTGCCCACCAGCTCCTTGGAAGGAGGAAGAAAAACATGGGGAGCATGCAGGAAGGTGAGTTCCCAGTTGGCCCTTGCAGAGGTTTTGTCATCTGAGGACCAGGACAGTGCACTGTACAAATAGGTTGTCCAGCGCTAGGGTTAATGTTAAGCCTGGAGACAGATGTGGTCGTGGGTAACCAAGGAGCTTCTCCTGCAGAACTGCATTAAGCGTCACCTGTGAGACTCCAGAGAGCCTGCAGAGTGGAGTTGGAGTGCCTCACAGACTTACTGTAGCTAATTCTTGGCACGATTCATACTGACAATAGGGCACAACAGGCTTTTAAATCTCCTTATTGCCCCAGAGGAGTGTCTTGCACTGTTGCTCATGAGCGCAAGACTGCATCTGTCAGGCCTGTCATCAGGCTTCTTGGTTCAGAGTAAGAGAAGAAAGCCATATGCCCTCACTTGAGTACTTGTGGCAAGCAGCAAAAAGATATTTTATAGAATTAATTCTAATAGCACTTGGATGCTTTCTCCAGTGTCCATGACACATTCAAAGGACCAGTGCAAAAATGGCACAAGCCCATATTCCAGGGCTGGTTGGGCTAGAGCTCTGACCCTTGTCTGTAGGACCTCAGTCCTCTAATTATGCTTACCTGGACAAATCCAGCGAGACGTAGATGAACCTGAGAACCTTCTATAGTCCTTGGCACTTTTTTAACAGAAGAAAGTTAACTGATGCAGTTTATTAAATGTCTTACAGCTCTTGTTTGGTCATGTTTGTCCATAGGTGACCATCTATTTTCAACATGATTATACTGTAGGGAACTGACAGGGTTTGCTGTAGCGAATTTCTTCAGCTATCCAAAGCCCAGTCTAGGACTTTGTGCTTAACATGCTGCTGCAGTACAGACACATCCTTTAAGCATCAAGAAAGAGATGTGGATCGGGGTTTTTTTCCTTCAAAAAATGACATTTTGAAGTAGGTTAAATCTACCACTTTTCCACATTTTCTCAGAGAGAGATTTCGTCTGACTAGTGTACATGCTTTCCATGAGAAATTATTTATGAGCTCCTCAGTCCCTTGTCTACTCTTCTTGATGTAACAATAGTAGATCTGGAGGAATGACCAAGGTTTGGTTTATAGTCTCACTTCAGATGTAATGCCAAGTTATTCAGTGCTTTGTTTTATTAGTGCCTGAACCAAAGGGCAATTTATCTCAGTGATGTCCTTCAGATTATACCTATACAGTTTACCAATAAGGCATGCACCTGCTGCTCCAGTCCCAGAAGAAATCAATGTTTCATTTCAGAGATCCCAATTCTTTGCTCTCTCATTTTGCCATTCCTAGGAAGATGAACTTTCTTCGAGGGCATGGAAAGAAATACTGAAGGATTGTGGAAAATCCTTGTCTACTTAACTACTGCGTTCTGTTCAATTATGAATAATGGACCAGCTCACTGTAGGGCATAGTCCTCAGGGTTTAAGTGATCAATATGTATGAATGGGGTAGGGGATATCTTTGTTGGAGTTCCACCCAAATAATTGACCTAGACCTCTGCAGTCCTAGTGGGAGGTGTAAGATGTGACCATGTCATGACTGTCTTGACAGAGCAAATGCAAAACTCCTTGCTCACAGCCAGTTATCTATCCTGGCACTTGCATAATTATAATACATGCTTTATTGCTTGTCAATATTTTAACCTTTCTGACACATTATCCCCTAGGGCAACTGAGCAACCTGAATAATAAAGCTGATAATTATCCTCCACATGAATAAAGTTATCACTAGGGTCCCATATAAATCACATGGAAAATATGACAGATTTCACTGACTGGGCATCACAAAACTGAGAAGAGGCACAGATTGTGACAGCTTAATGGGGAAGGTAATAAAACCAACAATAAAGTCATTTATAATATAAGCAATGATTCTTAGACCCTTCTATTTGTTTTCATGCTAATAGAAGATAAATGTCAGATTAGGAACAAGACCTGAAATTTCTATTAAAAATATTTGGAAAATGTCATTAAATATCAGCAATTCACAGCTCAAGAAGTGGCAGCATGAGTCTTAATTACCTGTATGAGGTCATTGGAAGCAAAGTGGAGATAATAGTATTTGCTTTGCTGTTTCCTGGGGGGCTGCGCGGAGTAGTGTTTCTACAATGGTGAGAGCATCAGGACCCTGTGCTGTATCTGTGGGCAGCAACAACCTGCACTTCTGGAAGGAGCAAGATGTTGTGTGGTGCCTTAGCAAGAGGAAGCCTCTTGGCCACTGGAGGAGAGCAGGACAGACATTGTCAGGGATCCCAAATTGGCTACATCACAACTGTTTTGGCAGGCTGCAGGTTTCACAAGCAACTCAAGCTGTCGNAAAAAAAAAAAAAGACTTCAGTGCAGGTGTGAAAAAGCCCTGTAGTGGTAATGGAGTGGTGAGAAAGGGGAGAGTGCACTATAGAGTATATGAAGGTATAAGACATACTCACTAGAAATACATGAACGACTGGTGTTTGCATCTTTAAGTTATATGTCAGTATTGCTGGTTAGTCATCTGGAATGCATGCTGTGAAAATGGATGCATGTGGCCATTAACAGCTATACTCTGCACTAATAAAAGGTTTGGGAGTGTGAGTGAGCAGTGGTGGGAATATGGAGTGAGCAGAAGTGTCCCAGGGAATGGCTGAGACTCACTGCGTGAGCCCAGAGTAACAGCCGAAGGAGCAGCAGAGCAGGTATCTCCTGGGTGTCCTGGGGATGGTGTGGTGCTGGGGCAGGAGGTGTCACGGGTACTGCCCTCTGCCACACGGGTGCTGGGGAGCTGCAGCAGATTGGGGCTGGCATGGTGCTCCCCAGAGGAAAAATGCAGGTGCTGCCTGGGCATCACCTCCTGTGTGCCAGCTGCCAGTGAGGCCAACGCTGCTGTGGCTGGAAAGGCAGGAATGGCTCTTCCCAGCGAACAGCCTGGCCTGGGCCATCCTGGGTCTGGGTGGTCCCTTCAATATTCATTTCAGTGCAGGGATTAATCTGAGAATGTCTCTGGGATGCAAACTGGGGAAGGGGTGGGGAAAGGAGAGCGATGGAAATCATAATTGTATCTGGGCTTAACACCCGTGGTGCATTCTCTTGCTTGCATTTCTAAACAAGCACTTTGAAGTCTGAGCCCTGGTGCCTCTAGTCTAGTGAGCACCTTATTGATTAAGCCTTGCCATTCAATCCCCTGAGCTGCCCTGTGATGCACAAAAGGGGTAAATTGCTCCTTATACTTTAAAACAATCAGAATGTTTTTAGTGCGTGTAGACCCATGTGATAAATGCAGAGGCACAGCTAAGATGAGAATAGGAAAAAGCAGGGGGATAATTAACAGCAGGAACACCACAAACCAGTTCCCTAGAGGAAGCCCTGGAGGAAGGTGATACATTCATCATGTTGCTCTCTGGGCTGGTGCTACAGCTCTGGGGTGTGAGGTATTGAATTACAGTCTCTAGAAAATATTGTTTGGGGAGTGTGGAGGAGAGCTGGTAAACAATGTGCTGCAAGGTGACAGATAAGTTTGCAGCTTCATATAGTGCTTTCACAATAAAAAGAGCCGTCCAGTGTTTTCCCATCACTGCCCTGCCTGGCAGGCTGTTGGCCAGGCTTTGGTGGGGGAAGTCAAACCCAGGAACCAGTGGGCTTGCTTAGTTCTGATGACTGTTTTCTTTAAATGATTATTTTATTACTGAGTGCAACACTAACAATGGCTGCTGAATCTCAAGCTTAATGAAGCACCATCTGTGGTTCAGCTGTTGTAGAAAACAACATATAGAGAGCTCTTAACACTGGCTTTGGACATAGTCTAGCCTGGACACCCCTTCTGGGCCCTCCTGCCCTCGGTGTGGTGTCTTGGAGGATGTCGCAGAGGCTCCTAGCTCAGAGCTACTGTCCACACGATCTGGGCACAGCCAGCAATCTCCTGCGCACTTGCACCAGGAGTTGCACTGCAGCCACATGAGAGTGGGGATGGTGGAGACAGCCAGGATCTGCTTTGTAAGATGCCTTCCTTTTATCTCCCTTCTTCACAGGGAATCATTCAGAAGACTTTGATGGAGGATGACACTTCACTCCAACAAACCTGCCAGCAATTCATGACAGTCTCCCCGAGTCAAGATGACGGCTTGCTCCGGTGCTGCCTACGTCCCCAGCATCCTGCATAACCTTGTCGGTGGCCTCGCTATGCAATGCCCTCCTGTGAGTCATGCAGTAAAGCACACACCAAGGTAAAGAAGGGTGAATACTAAGTTCTCTCTCAAATGCAACATTTCTCTGACAGCAGAAAATAAGCATTTGCTTACTTCATTAATTACCACAGCCAGTGTAATGAGTGGTGTCTGTGCACAGGTGGTGAGCAGGAGATTAATGGTCAGATTTTCTCTGTGTGTTGATTAAAAGGGGAGTGTTAAGGAGATCTTCTATGTGTTAAAAAAACCCACAAGAATCTCAAAGAGAGAAAAAGACACACGAGCTGTTCACGTGGGAAAATCTACAAACAGCAGTATGGTCCTTTCTAGAAGAAGGATTTTCCTGCACGTGTAGTGAGCGCTCCCAGCAGTACTGGAGCGTATGATGCTGACCTGGATGTCTGGTGAGGATGCATCAGCTGCTTTCTGCAGAAGATGTGGGATTTAGGGTTATTCCATCCTTGCTCATGTGCCACCTCCAAAGGGGATGAGTCCTAACTGCATTACTGGTCATGGATGGCTATGTCCT
>VZRW01009517.1:114850-152444 GCA_013398125.1 Aegotheles bennettii | reverse complement strand
TCCAAAAAAAAAAACAAAACAAAACAGGCCAAAAAAAAAAAAGGAATCTTTTATCTCATCCCAGGGCTCTCTTCCTCCCTCCCAAAGAAATATTTTTCTATCATAGCGAGCTGGCCAAAAAGATCAATCTCCCTTTAAAAAAAAATAATCTGTAAAATTAGGAAGAATAATGTTTACCTATGGAGAGCTTTATTTTTCAAAACCCTCTGAAAACAAGATGATTTGATTTTTTTTTTCCAGTCCCTTTTGGGAGCAGAGGGGTTCAGCTCTCACCGACCTGGCTGGGCATCCCCAAACGCAGCCCCTGAGAACGCAGCTGCAGGTGCTCAGCAACCCGAAGGAAAGAGCTGTAAGATCAGACCTTTTTTTTTTTGTTGTTTCTTTTTTTTTTAAACAAAACTAGGCAAGGACAAGAGAGCCTCCTGCGGGGAGCGAGTGTGGGGGAAGGCGAGGGGGCGAGCCGAGCCAGACAAGCGCCTGAGTGATAACTTGCCTGAACCCTTTGATAAATGAGTTGACTATTTTTTTCATTTTATTTTTTTTTTTGCTTCATTCGCCACATGCCAAGAACAGAATTGGCCTGAACGAGTGGAATTGGCAGCAAAAAACTAACATACAAGTGTGTCTGGTCAATAGAGCGCTTGTTCCTGCCTCTGGGTGCTATGTGAGGACTCCAACTGTGCTCTCGGCGGAGGAGTTTGGATGCTGGAGACATGCAAAGGAGTTTTCTTTTCTCGCCCTTTTCTCTCTCTTGTCTTTTTAAAATATTCATCAATGGGGTGGGTAGTTTGCTCTAGTCATTAAAATATCTCTTTCCCCTCCCCCTCGCTTTCTCTAGGGCTGCCACTGTTGAGTCTGTGGGAGTATGAATCAGCAGCAGCAGAGAATGGCTGCAGTTGGGACAGACAAAGAGCTCAGTGACCTGCTGGACTTCAGTATGGTAAGGAGCGCGGCCGGGGGGCTTTAAAGACCCCGGGGCTTTGCTTATGTGCAGTGTTTTGGAGCTGCAGAAGGGGAGGAAACGTGAGCCTGTAAATCGGACGTGATGGGTTTCAGATGTGCCCTGTGTTTGTGTGCGTGCACATGTGCTGCAACTTGTTTATTTTCAAGTTAAAGCAAAGCCTCTGCCCACCCCCCCACTTCAGACTTACCTTGTTTCCTCGCAGGGAGCACAGAGAGGTGGTTTGGGTTTATTTTTTTGGATGGGAAATGTACCGGAGTTGGGTGTTCTCTGCTTAAACGCTCACGGTGGAACAGGCAGGGGGATTGTTTCTAAAGCCACACAGCCATGTAACTTCAGTAGCTGATTAATCAGCCTTTTTTTCCTCTCCCCAGACCCAGACTGTTAAACTTTTGCTCCCGCAGGTTATTTTGTCACGGTCTGAAACGTGGCCAAGCTCTCCAGCACATTATTTCTGCAGGAGTTTTGGACACTGCTGTTCCCCACGCACTGCTCCTCTGTGCCCTGGAAATCTTTAGCTGTGTTTAGGAGCTGTTTATTTTCGAAGAAACGGGACCTAAGAGTTCCCCCAGAAGGGGGTGCATGGCCTGGGGGGAGGAGAAGTCCCTGCTGGTGGTAGGGTTAGACCCCAGCACGTCTGCCTGTGTGCCACAGGGTTCACTGTGTGCTTGCCACACGGTGCTGGCTGTCATTGGCAGGTGCCTTGTGGAGGGGAGAGGTTGTGTTCAAAAGAAAATAACTCTCTGTTGTGTTCCTCCATCGTGTGCTGCACCCTCACGGTGCTCGGAGCCCGCGTCTTGCCTTTCAGATAAGCAAACGGGCTGTGAAGATAGAAAAAACAGCCCCGTGAGGAGCAGTAACCATCACACAGCTCTAGGCTGCTCTGGCTCACCCAGCCCATGGCCGTGCTGGGCTGATTTTCATGTCCCTTGGAGAGGAAGGGAGTCGAGGTGGCAGAACCACGGCATCAGCTGCCGTGGTCCCTGTCATGCTGGGGTTTGGCTGCTTCTCTGCACCCAGGCACTGAGGTTTAGCAGTGGGGAATAAAACTTCTCACACCCCTGGGGCTTGTCCCTGTCCCAGCAGGGCTGGATGCTGGAGGAGGGGTCAGTTGATGCTCAGTCCCCCAAAGAACAGTTCTCACAGAATCACAGGATGTCAGGGGTTGGAAGGGACCTCAAAAGCTCTTCCAGTCCAACCCCCCTGTGCCAGAGCAGGAGCACCCAGAGCAGGGCACACAGGGATGCACCCAGTTGGAGTTTGAATGTCTCCAGAGAAGGAGACTCCACAGCCTCTCTGGGCAGCCTGGCCCAGGGCTCTGTCACCTCACAGTGACAAAGTTCTTCCTTATGTTCACCCGGAACCTCCTGTGTTCCACCTTGCCCCTGTTCTCCTGCAGGAGGAGAGACCCAGTTCTCCCAGTTCCATGCTCCTGTTGGGGCTCTGGTCCCGTTAGGTTACCAGTGATGCCTTTTCACAGCAGTGTGTTTTACAGTGGGCAGGGGGACTGCAGCAGTGGTGTGTTTGAAGGCAGGAATACGTTCAGGGCTCACTGGGGACTGGTATGTGGTGGTTATTTGTCCCTCTCATCTCAGAGGTCCTGCGGGTTGGTGGGAGCCCTGGAGCTTTCCATCTCCTGTGTCGGAGAGTGCCAGGGTTTGAGCTGCACCTTGCATCAGTAACCCCTAACCTGCTCCCTGGCTGGGTCTGCAGTGGCTCCTGCTTTGCTTTTTGCTCCCCTGTAGGAAAATACCAAATCCCACTCACTGTTTGAGGCTTTAAAAGGAAACCCAAGACCTTATTTTCAAATCTAACGAACCCTCCTCATTTGCATGCTCAGAGCTGTGTTCCCTGGAGGGGTCCTGACCTGTCCCCTCTGTACACGAATGTTTCTGTCTGTGGAGATCAATCCACACCCGATGGTTGAATTTGAGTTCAATTCCAACACTTTTATGCTGGTGGAAACCTGGGAATGACTGGGACTCGTTCCGTGTTGGTTCAGCAGCGGCGCTGGGGGCGGCTGCTTGCAGGATCAGGGGCTGCAAATGTCATTTGCCAGCGAGCGAGTCGGAGATGTTCCCTCCAGGATGAGTTGGCCGATGGGCTCCGACGCAGTCTGGATTCCAGCCAGATCTGTTTCACAAACCCTCATCTCCTGAGCTTGCATAAAAGGAATATTAACATCTCTCCTGAAGGATGAGTAGCTAAAACGGGAAGCTTCCTGGCTAGTAGATGGTCCTCATCCTGGTGTTGCAAGCTTCTTGTGAGTAGTGTGGGTCTGTCAAAGAGGCTGCTCCATGGGCTGCTCTCTGTGTCGTTGGGGTGCAGGCTTTTTGACCACAAAACTTGCTTTTTGGAGTATATTTATATTTTTCTTCGAATAAGCAGCAGTGGAGCATCGGTCCACTAATCCAATCCTGGAGATTCAGAGCAGCTGGAAGCATTTGCTTCAGATCAGGAGTTCGATTCCTTTTTTCTAGGGAAAATACGTCCAACTCCAGTAGTCTGTGGTCCAGCTCTGAGCTGTGTTTTGCTGTGCACTCAGTGAATTTGAAGGTCTAACAGGGTCGCAGAGACATCCGTGAGTTGGTGGGGTCAGTGAGATGCTATAAATTGGGCTTGGAAGGAAAGATTTGTGCCTTCTTTGATAAATAAACACATTGGGCTGCAAAACCCTCACCCAGAGCTTTGTGCTGGTGTAATTGGCCAATAAGGGTGAAAATCAAAGGGATCTGCAATGTGCATCTGAGCGAGCCACAGCCAAACACTGGGCTGCAAAGTCTGGTGGCTGCTCTGGGGTGTGCGTGGCTGCCTGCTCACCTCTGCCTCTGCACAAATTACCCTCCATAATTGCCCCAAAGCACAGGTAATTTGTGTGCTTTTCTTTCACCACCGCCGCCTGGCAGTGCTCCAGGACGGGCTGGCAGATCTGGAGGAGCTTTCAAGAGAGCATCCTGCCTGCAGATCCGAGTTGCCAGCCTTAACCTATATTGATTAGGTGGGGGCTCGGTGCATTGCCCCTGGGCCTGTGGTTGCCAGACTCTGCAGTTGGCCTGGAGCTGCCCTCGGTCTGTGCCATCGCGAGATACTCGGCCACGAGGACTTGCTGTGGTTGTGCTGGGCAGCTGTAGAATCATAAATGGTTTGGGTGGGAAGGGACCTCAAAGCTCACCCAGTGCCACCCCCTGCCATGGGCAGGGACACCTCCCACCACACCAGGGTGCTCCAAGCCCCATCCAACCTGGCCTTCAACACTGCCAGGGAGGGGCAGCCACAGCTTCTCTGGGCACCCTGGGCCAGGCTCTCACCACCCTCACACCAAACAATTTCTCCCCCCCATCCCATCTCCATCTCCCCTCTGGCAGTTGGACCCCGTTCCCCCTCGTCCCATCCCTCCCTGCCCTTGGCACCAGTCCCTCTCCAGCTTTCCTGGAGCCCCTTCAGGCACTGGAAGGGGCTCTGAGGTCTCCCTGGAGCCTTGTCTTCTCCAGGCTGAACACCCCCAACTCTCTCAGCCTGTCCCCAGAGCAGAGCTGCTCCCGGGGAGATCTCCTGGCCGGGCTGGGCTACTGGGAGGGCAGCAGCACTGGGAGAGCCAGGATGGAGCTGCCTGGGCGGGCACGTGGATGGTGCAGGGGCCTGTCCATGATGCAGAGCACGCCTGCCAAGCTCGATAGAGGCAGGCGGCTGCGTGCCAGCCTAGGTCTCTGGCAGAAGTGAAATGCTGTTAACAGCCATGATTATTAGCAGAGTATTAACCATATGCTGCGGGGATGCTGGTTGTCAGGGTGGGTTTCTAGCTTGACGAGATGCTGCAGGGTGGCAGGGGCTTGAGCAGTCGCTCAGGACCCGCTGTCTGATTTCTCTGCGAGGAGCTGCTCTTGCGTGCGCGCCCCCGTGGCTGCAGCCATCACACTGGGGGTGGAAGTCAAACTCTTACCAGCCAGCAGGGCTCAAGCGAGCTCCTTCTGCCCTGGCCGCTTCTGGATCACAGAATCCCAGAATCCTAGGGGTTGGAAGGGACCTCGAAAGCTCATCCAGTCCAACCCCCCTGCCAGAGCAGGGTCACCTAGAGTCCATCACACAGGAACGCATCCAGGCGGGGTTTGAGTGTCTCCAGCCAAGGAGACTCCACAGCCTCTCTGGGCAGCCTGGTCCAGTGCTCTGGCACTCTCACAGGACAGAAGTTCTTCCTGAGATTCACATGGAACCTCCTGGGCTCCAGTTTGCATCCATTGCCCCTTGTCCTATCATCGGTCAATGATAGGATGCTGAAGCCGTGCCCTGTGCCCTGCTCTGGCCGAGGCATTTCCAGGGTAAAACTGAAAGCAAAGCAGTTGTGAAGCTTGACTTTATGGCACAGTGGACACTGGGGCTGTGGTCAGGAAGGTCTGTCTCAAACGAACACGTATGAAATACCCTGCTGGCAATGTTATTGAGTCAAATTCCCTCTTCGCCCCGAATGAACAGCTGGATGGTTTCCATGCTGCAAAATAGATTTGAGGTTGTGAGTTCAGGCCTGAGGTTGGTTCGGTCCAGAGTTCAAAAGGTGGCAGGGCAGAGGAAGTGAAAACAGCTCTAACGTGAAGACACTGATGCACCGGTAGAAGCACACAACGAATGGAATGCTGCTCGGTGTTGGTACTTGTGTCCTCGTAGAATCACAGAATCATTATGGTTGGAAGGGACCTCCAGGGTCATCAAGTCCAACCTTTATCCCATCATATTCCTGACCATCAGACCATCAGACCATGGCCTCAAGTGCCTCATCAACCCGTTTTTTGAACACCCCCAGGGATGGTGACTCCACCACCTTCCTGGGCAGCCCATTCCAGTGCCAAATTCCAGTCCACAAATTTTCTTCCTTACTTATGAGTTTGCTGTTGGAAGCAGAGGGTCTCAACTATAACATCTCTGAGTGTTTGGATCTTCCCATGTGCTGGGTTTGCATCTTTGAACCCTGGAGAAGAACATATTCTTTGAGAGGGGAGGGAGCTGAGCTCCGAGGGCACGCAGAAGTTCTTCTTGTCAGGGAGGCTGGAGATAGGACATGAGAAACCAAACACAGCGACTTAAAGCGGGGAGTTTTGCATAACCTGTTTAAATCTACATGATTTAAATCCAACAAAGGCCAAATAATGACCCAATTACAGTTCCTCAGATGCTTGTGCTCGGGTCCCTTCTCATGAGAAGTGCCCAGGTCCTTTCTCAATGCCTGGGTCCCTCCTCAGTGCCTGGGTCCCCCCTGTATGTGTCAGCTCTGGTTTGCCTCCTTCAACCCCCGTTTATTTCTAGAGCTGAATTTCAAAGCAGAAAGGAAATTCACAATGGGTGGGTGAACTCTGGGGGGTGAACTTTGCCTCCTCGAGGCAGCGTACCCAGGTCTGCTTCAGCCCACACCACAGTGGAAAAACAAGCTGGCAGCAAGAAAATTAAAAAACAAACCCAGAAGGCTTCCTGGAGTTGGCAAGTGATGTGTTCAGAGCCTGTATGGAGGCGAGGGGTAACCCGGGGTTCCCCCCCCCCCCTGCTCGGTATCACCCTGCCTCAGTGTCCCTGCTCACCGCAGGGTGGGGAGGGGTCCGGGGCTCGGTGATCCCCGGGGAGGGAGGGCAGGAAGGTGTTGCATCAGTCTCGAAATATCTCTCGAAGCAGGCGGAGGCGTGGGGAGGGGAGAGGTGGGGAGNGGGAACCACCTCTTTTGCAGAAGTAGCGATGGAACAAGGCTGTTCATTTGCTCCACTGGTATTTGCCACCCAGACCTTGGGTTTTTCAGCATCAGCAAGTATCAAGCAGAAATGGTTGTGAGAAAGAGCCACCCGTGTTGTTTTTTTTTTATTATGATGATTTTTTTTGGTGGGTGTCGCTTTTTGCTGCTTGTTTGTGCATCCCACCCCCTGCTCACACTGCAGAGCTGCCTCCTGCCGAGGGGGTTTCTCACCACTTCATCTTCTTCCCTACCTTAGGAGGAGGGGGTGGCACAGGTCGGGTGGGGGGGATCAGCCACGTAAATTCCATATTTAGTGATTTTGGAGATCTTTACAGAAAACAACACTGCCCTGGAATGTCTGGGGCGGGGGGCAGGAGAAACTTGTAGCATTTCAGAGGAAGGTGGGCTGTGAGTCTGTGCTCTCAGGGGTTGTTTTTGTTTTCTAGCCCAACTTCCTGAGGAAATAAGGCATGTTTGGTGGCGGGGCTGTTGGCCCATCCTGAGTGGCTTCAGAGCCTGCCCGGGGGGCGCAGTGGGAGCCCCCCAACCAGCAAGGAGGGAGTAGGGAGAGTGAGGCTAGGGCTGGAGGGCCATGGGAAGGCAGGGGTCTGCTGGCAAAGGGGGTTGTCCACACGTGGGCTGCACATTCAAGCAGTTTACACCTTTATTTAGATAGATACAACATATACATAATGTACATATGTGCGTATGATCCCAAATTTGTGTTCTTTTGTTGAATGGCAGTTGGTTTCTTAACTGCTCTCTTTGCATCTCTACCACATTTAACAGGTTTTTGGTTGTTGTTTTCTTTTTTTTCCCCTCCCCAGCATTTGTAAAAACAAAGCTGGGCAGACGGTTTCATACAAAGGAATGTTCCTGACCACAGCCAGACACCAGCTATGTCAGGGCATGAAATGCTGCCTTTCTGTAGGCTCTTGTGCCATTACAGTGTTTAATCTTCAGAGCATTAAACTTTAGAGTTACTCAGACATTGCAAAGCTAAAAATAATAAAAATTCAAATGACTTGGTGGTGAAAGTATCTTGAGTTGAGTGGTAAAAGGATATTAAAATGTTAATTCGCCAAGCGTTTTCCCACCAGTTGTTTTATTAGCTGGGGCTCCATTTGTGTGGGGAAGAATTAGTTTTCTGCTGCATGCAGGTGTGTATAAATTTTGGAGTAACAGCTTCTGAAACCCTCCCAACTTATATGAAAAATATTTATACAGGTTAGCTGATGAGGTACGCAGTATTTTTGAGGAAGCTCCCTGGCAGAAGATTGGCTGTGATACTGAAGCTGTAGCAAACAAGCAGCCAGATACCATAGAATGCATTATTTTTTCTTTAAATACCTTTGTCCTTGGTGGAGCTTCTCCCACCAGCCCCCAGGGCTGTGTTAGCTCATGGTGCTGCTGGAGCCCCCAGAGGACCAGGGTTGGAGCTGCTCCATGGGACTGGGGGGTTGGCATGGAGCTTCGGTTGAGCATCGCTGGAGTGGTTCCAGGGACTGGGAGACACGGGATGGGACCTGGACCACTGCAGGTGCTGGGGTGTTGAGGGATAAAATGATCTTTGCTGGGTGCTGTCGTTTTCCTGCTAGCTTTTTATGAATGGAGTTGGCCTTTCTCCACGGCCCCGTGGGCACCTCTTGTCTGTGCCTTGGTGAATGTCCCCCTGTGCTGGGCACTGGTGAGGCTGCACCTCGAGTGCTGGGGTCACTTCTGGGCCCCTCACTTCAAAAAGGGACATTGAGGGGCTGGGGGGGTCCAGNGACCTCATGGCTCTCTCCAGCTCCCTGAGAGGAGGTTGGGGTGAGGGGGGGGTTGGTCTCTGCCGTGCCCACAGTGAAAGGACAAGAGGGAACGGCCTGAAATTGCAGCAGGGGAGATTCAGGTTGGACATGAGGGACAATTCCTTCCCTGGGAGGGTGATTGGGGGTGGGAATGGGTTGCCCAGGGAGGTGGTGGAGTCCCCGTCCCTGGAGGTGTTCAAGAGGTGTCTGGATGTGGCGCTGGGTGCTGTGGGTGAGTGGGGATGGAGGTGGGGGTTGGACTGGGTGAGCTTCAAGGGCTCTTCCAACCTCGATGGTTCTGTGATTCTATGAATAAGTTAGGGAAGAAACGGTTGGATGTGACCACAGCAGTGATGCTTCTTGGATGGTTTTCAGTTGCACCTAAGGAACCAGACACACTGTACACAGAAGTTCATGCACGTAGGGATGTGTGTGTACATTAGCTCACAGCTGCTCTGCTCTCCTGTCCCCCTGCAGCTGATCTATGGAGCAGGGACACACGGAGGGGAAAGTTTTTTGCATCAATCGAGTGCTCCTCTTCCCCTTTCACCCACCCCCGCCTGCCCAAGCTGACCCCCTTTGCAGCAGCACAGTAAAACTAACATACTGAAATCTCTTTTCTCTTCCCTTCTCTCTCATCTTCTTGTTTTTCTAGATGTTTCCCCTGCCAGTGGCTAATGGAAAAAACAGACCCACGACCCTAGCGAGCACTCAGTTTGGAGGATCAGGTACTGTCATCTGATTTTTTTTTCTCTTCACACTGTAATGTTTCTTGCAATAAATTTGTGTTTGCTTCCAGAGACCCAAGAGGAGGGGTTTCTGTGGGTTTGTGCTATGTTTTTTTCTGGTGGTGGTGGTCTGCTACTGGTTCTCTGGATGATTTTCTTGTCTCTGGGTAACCAAAGCTGCTCTGGCTGATCTGTCTCCAATTAAGAAGTCCCTACCTGAGCTGAAGGTGGTTGTCTCGCTGCCCCGATTGAAGCAGCCTGAGAGCAGACAGTGGATGCTCTTCTCCTAAGCTGCTTAGAGGAACGTGTCTGCAGATGTATGCCCTGGAAGACTTTTGCTGTACGTCACTCAGTTGGTGGTGGTGGTTAATTCCTGGGGCTCAGCTGCCCGAAGGAAAGCTCTGGTGCAGGTTGGGTGTCTGCTCCATTCAGCCCTTCCAGCAGCTCCCAGCATTCCCGATGGGACCTTTGCAAAGCCCTCCTGGCCAGATGCCTCCAGGCAGCATGGAGTGGTGCCTGGAGGGTGGTGGGAGCTTTCACCAGGCTCCGAGCTGGATCCTGCTGTGGTTTTGGGGTGCTGTTGAGCAGAGCCTCACCTGTGCTGCCTTGCTGCCGTGCCCCCAGAGCCAGTCACTGGCCCCGCTCCCGAGAAGCGCTGAGTGGCCACGGCTCTGCCAGCCGGGCTACCAACAGGGGAGCCAACATCAAAGGGCTCTGGGAGCCGGGCAGCTGCAGGGAGGAGCGGGCTGGTGATCTGGCTGCGATAGGAGGCTCCGCGAAGGGTGCGAAGCTTCAGATGTCAGACTGGGAGATGTGGTGCTGGTTCATTTGAGGCTGAAGCAGAGAATTCCTCAGCCGGGCAGACGGTGTGGTGCCGTGCCAGGCGTTTGATGCCCGGGGTTGCTGCTCCACGCAGGGCTCGCTGTGGCCCCTGGCATGCAGGAAGTGCAGTTCATTTGTCCTTCGTGCTGAAACACGCTGACGCTTTGCGGACGGTTAAAACTTGACCTTCTCTACCCTGGGCCAGCTCGAGCTGTCCAGGAAAAGTCCTGGTCGAGTGGAACATCTGTGTCCTGACACCGGGGGGCATCCCGGAGCCTGGGATGGGGTTTCGGGGTGGCCCCTGGGCAAACCTACGGATGTAGGAGGGGAGAGTGTGCTGTGCCCTGCTCCTGCCCTTTTTGGCGAGGGAAATTTGATGCTTTCAGATGGTGCTGTTCAGCTGCAGGTCAAGATGGTTCTGAGCAAACGTTTTTACGCGGAGGGAAGCTGTTGAGTGGGCGCTGGAGGAAATTTGAGGGGAGAAAAACTCTTGGGTTAACCCAGATGGAAGCTGATCTCTCCGGCGAGTGTTCCTGTGAGCGGCTTCTGCTGTTAAAATAATCCACAAGAGTCTCACTACACGCTGGTGAGAGAACAGCAATGGAGCAAACTCCCATGAATTCCCTTCCTGCTCGGAGCTGGCTCGGCTGCTGGGCTCCCCGTGCTGGCCAGGGAGTGAGCAGGGCGCTGCGCTAGGACCGGACCCCCCTCTGCTCGGCTGCGCGGCCGCCAGAGCAACACCAAATCTTTTATTCTCCCTCCCCCCGCCCCCCTTTCTTTTCTTTCGGGTGAGTGAAAGGTAATGTTGACACCACCCTTCCTCTGGGCTGCTGCTTTTTGAGTCTGGCTGTGAGCAGTTCATGAAAACAGAGGACTGAGGTTATACAACTGCGCTCAAGGCGGTTGCACAATCGCTGCTGTGCCGGTCCTGGGGCTCTGCAGTGGCTCTTCCGTGAGCATCCTGGGTTTGAAACACATCTCAGCCTTGGTTTAAGGGAAGCCTTCTGCTCCAGAAGCAGAGTTATCCCTTGGCCAGTCGTCCTGTTGGAGGGCAGGTCTCATTTGCGGGTCGGTTTTGTGACTTCTCTGTGATCCTCGGTGTTTGATGATCAATTTTTGCTGGTGGAGTGAATAACTGCAGTAAGATGTTAACAAGATGTGCCACGCATCTGTTAGAAGGATCCAAGGTGTCCAAACAAGGTCCTAGAGAGTGGCGAGTGGTTGTTTTCATGGTTTATTGATGTTGGTTTAGCTTAATTCACTAATTGACAGCAAGGTACAATCAGATCCTCGTTCACCCCCAAAGGCACAGCCAACCACCCGGCTCAGAAGCTGATTTGAAGTTGAATCATCACCAACCCCGATGTGGTCAGAGGGTGAAGAGCAGATGGTCCTTGGATTTGGGAACCTGAACTTGCTGAGGGAGCAGAGCGCCTTGCAGCCATGCCGTAATCTGGACCTGGGGATTAGCTCCCTAAATCTTCTTGCCTTTCAGGAAGACCTAGGCTTCATCTTTAATGTTCCTCGTGTTTTTCCAACACTTCTGTTCCATCGCTTTCCCGTACCCTGATGAAGATAACTCAGCCTTTCCCCTCTGCTGCCATCCCTCTGCCTGGAAAGGAGAAGCAAACACCGAGTCGCTTCATTCTTAGCTTGGTAGTGCCAGTATCTCATTATTTGGGGTTATTGTAGTAACCCCAAGAATATAAACTGATGCCATCTCGTGTGCCAGTGAAACTGGAGTTTCATGCTCCTGCCCACCCTTGGACATACGGATTTGTGGCCTCACGTTTTTCATCTCCCTCCTCCTCAGGGAAATCCTGGGGCAGTATGTCTCTTTGCTTTTTTTATTTCCCCTCTGGAGGAGCTATTAACTCCAGGCTCTTTCCTCCCCCGGGGAAGTTGGGAGTGAAGGGAGCAGGGCAGTGACCCTGCTGACTCCCAGCCAAGATGCCCTGCGTGCCAAGATGAGGTCCTTGCTTCCAAAGCCCAGCTGGTAAATAAGGTGGCACAGTCGTTTGAAACAGTGCTATTAGAAAATAATGGGGATAAAATTGCCCCAAATTCAAATGATTTCAAATCCCAGTTAATAACAGCCCTGGCCAAGCCGTGTGGGCGGCTCCTGCGCAGAGGGGAACCCGTTCCTCTCTCCGAGGCCAGGAAAATTCAAAGTGTTAACGCAAGCCCTCGAGCTCTGAGCTCCCTTTGCCTTTATATTTGTCTCCTGCTTTTATTTTAAGCTCTGCCACCGTTTCCCTCCTTTCTGTCCTCAAATGCACCGGGCAGGAACTGGTTCAGCTCCCCCCCGCCGCACGGACAATTCCGCACCTCCGCTTTGTGTTTTCTTGGCAAAGCGAAACCCAACAATTGCCACTAGGATGGAGCTGACGTCATGCAGACCGTGTCTGTGGCATTTTTAGCTCACACAGGTCACCACGGGGAAGTCGGTCTTCCCAGGGCTCGGAGATGCAATGAGTTTTCCAGCACGAGCCATTCGCTGCTGGCATTTTATTATAGCTGGGACGCTCAGCGTGCGCCCATTGTCCTGGTCCTGGAAGGCTGTGGTTTCATCTTCCCTTCACCAAACTGTTTGTTTATTATTTGCAGTAGCAAAACATTTTGAACTGTGTCTCTGCCTCCCCCCCACCCCCCCATGTCGTGGCTCAGAACTGGCTAATCTGATCAGAAAGGAGCTTAATGGAGCTGCGCCTCTAGGAGGAAGCCGCGCGTGCTGGATTTCACATGGAAATCACCATTTTTAATTGACGTTGAGACAGTAGGAGAGGCAAAAAAAAGTGCCATTGTCTCTGCCCAGCCTGGCCTGTGGTGTTGCTGACCGCAGCGTGGGGCTGTGCCGGGGCTGTCACCTCGCAGCCGCTGAGTTCTCGGCAGGGTCGGCGCGTGCCAGCTTGCGCCTTGGCTCCAGCGAACGGGCTGGGGCTCTGTGGAGCAGGGAAATAACACAGAGGCAAACGGGTGTGCGAGGTGAGGCATCTCCAGAGCAGCTCCCGAGCAGTGCTTGGTGTCCGTGGTTGGTGTGGAGGGTGTCCCACCAGCTCCCCTCGGCGCAGGAGCGATGTGCGATGCCAGCGACCCGGCTGCCTTCTGCTGATAGATGATTCTGCCCGCACCAAGTAAAAGCTCTGCTTAAAAAATAGCTTTTTAAATGTGATTTTCCCTTTGGAATACATGAATTCCCCATTGGATGTCTTTCCTTCTTGCTTTGTGCTGAGGGAAACTCTCTTGCTTGGGATCTCCTAGGTGGGTTTGGAAGGGAAGGGCCCCTCCTGGGCTGTGCCGTGATTTCCACTCCCAGAATTTGTTGGTGAGATGGTGAGATGAGGCTCGTTGTGGAGGGAATGGCTTTGATCGAGGCAAGTTCATGAAATACATTTGAAGCTGGCTAACCAGGGAGTTTTTCAAAGAGTTAACAAGCTGGAGCATGTAACGAATTTTAAGTTATAGTCTACTGAACAAAGTAAATGCATTCTCCCCGGAGGTAGGTGAGTCTGTATCCCCTTTGAAAGCCTCCTTTAAACAACGTTCAAACTTGGATACCTGTGGCAACGGCACTGAAAGTAATAAATTCTGTGAAAGATGAGGTTGTCTCTTTAATTGGTGCTATGGGTGAGCTGTTTGAAGATTTAATTATTTTGTGTGTGTGCACAAAGCCCCGCGTTAGGAAGCTCCGAGGTGGGGAGGGGAAGGTCGGGGGCTGCCCCTGCAGCTCTGGGAAGGCAGGAGCTGGGCTCTGCTTGGCTGGATGGGTTGGTTTGCAGTGAAAGCATCCAAGTTAGGGAGCTGCTGAGGTCTGAGCGCAGCCTTTCCCTTGCCATGCTGTCAGCAATTGAGTTTTGAGGCTGCAGAAACGCATTTGCAACTATTTACCATAGTGAGGAAAGCGGGAGCTTTTATTAGTAAGGCTGTATCACGTTTTCCTACTCACTGCCTCTAGTTCCCACATGTTTTGCTGGTGCTGGAGTGGGAGTGATGGGCTCCTCTTGCTATTTTGATAGATGATGAAAGGCAGACATGAGGTGCTCAATATGTGACTTGATATTTAAAACTGGCACTTCCCATTAAAGTGCATCCTCCAGGCTGCTTGTTTATGTTGCGGTTGTGTGCGTGCCCGTGCAGCAGGCTTGCAAAACTGTCACCAAACACAAAGCCACCACAACAAAACAAAAAAAAATAAAGTCAAAGCAGAAAAAATTTGCTTGCCTGCCTGTCAGCACGACTGTCTCTTTTCAAAGGGAAAATTACTGTTTTGCCATTATCAAAGGGGAAAAAGAAAAAGCTTTGCCATGGACAAGCCAAGCTGGCGAAGCTGTGAGGTCTCATCAGCCTGGAGAGAGGCAATCCTCTGTCTGCACCCCTGGAGCATTCCCATTCCTGCCACTCCCGGGGTGCTGAGGGTATTGCAGGGTGTTTCCCACTCCCGGGGTGCTGCAGTCCCAGCCTTCCCAGTAACAAAGCCTGGAGGACTTCCAGTGAAGTTTGTCTCCCACGTGCTAGGCAGGTGCGTTAAAGGGCTTTCTGCTTTGTTTTTGTCTCTGCCTTTGGGAAGCTCCTGTTCTCCTCCCCTTTATGCTCCCTGGTTTTCCCCTTACCCAGGATACAGAAAGGAAAGTTGGGAAGAAAAGGCATGGGTGGCCTGAAAGCTGGGGCAGGGTGTGCGGGTCGTCAGGAAATAGCAAGAGTGGGAGAACAAATGGCAGGGGAGATCTTCACGCCTGTCCCCCTTAATCCAGCATCTCTCATCCTCGTGGCCTGGAGTTCCCCACCGTGGCAGCTGTTTCTCCTGCATCTTTGCAGTGTGGTTGGAACCTGAAGGCCTTCTTCTCGCTCTCTCTTACCTCTCTTCAGATGTTTTTTTTCCCCCTTGGATTGTCAGGCAAGGCTGAGGACGAGGGTGTCCTGCCAGAGGCACAGCCCGTGGCTGATGGACACACGAGGAGTGAGCCCAGGAGGACCTCATGGCTCTCTCCAGCTCCCTAAGAGGAGGTTGGGGTGAGGGGGGGGTCGGTCTCTGCCGTGCCCACAGGGAAAGGATGAGAGGGAACGGCCTGAAATTGCAGCAGGGGAGATTCAGGTTGGCCATGAGGGACAATTCCTTCCCTGTGAGGGTGATTGGGGGTGGGAATGGGTTGCCCAGGGAGGTGGGGGAGTCCCTGTCCCTGGAGGTGTTCGAGAGGTGTCTGGATGTGGTGCTGGGTGCTGTGGGTGAGTGGGGATGGAGGTGGGGGTTGGACTGGGTGAGCTTGAAGGGCTCTCCCAACCTTGATGGTTCTACAATTAAGAAGTGGAAAAGGACAATCGTGCTGCTGGGGGAGCAGGGATGCTTTGATGGCAGCTCAGTGCTTCTCCAGCAGCTGGGGAGAGGCAAATATAACCCAGTCCCTGTCTTGGTGTGTGTTTAACTTCAGGGGTTGAAAGAGTGCATGTTTTCAGGGGAGGCTTTTTGGGGTTTATTTTGTTCTTCTCCCACCCCGAGGAAGAGTCCTTCTGGCTGGATTTGAGAGTTTGAACTGGGAAAGAGCGCGGGGAATGCTGGGGGTGCCAGAGAGCCGCAGCTGTACTGAGATAAGTGACAGCTTTTGTTTAGAAACTGCAAATTTGACACAGACCTTGTTGAAGCACACAGCTTTAACTTTGCCAGGAGAGCTAAAGCAGCTCAGCCATCTCCTGCCACCGGAGCTTTCACCTTGCCTGGACCAGGCAGTTCAGTCCTGGTGTAACTGTGCCTGCTCGAGGGGTTGTGACGAGTGGATCTTATGTAAAAATCATGTGCCTTGCTTGGATTAAGGCTGACGTGAACCTGGGCTAGGGGTGAACCTTTTGTGTTTCAGAAGAACGTGTACAAGCCCAAGCACCTGCTTTGCTTTGAACAAGCGCTGCTGTTGCGTATAAATTGCACCCCTGGTGTCGTTGCTGTTTCATCCTGCTGGCTTCTCCATCACGAGGGCCATGGTGGCCTTACAGGTGATCTTCTGGAGGGCAGCACACTCGGGGGTTGGAGCTGGGAGCAGCAGCTCTGCCTGAGCCCACCTCAAATCCTGCACATGAGGGCTGAGCCGTTTGGCTCAGCGTCCCAGCTCGAGGCCGTGCCACGCTTGTTGTGACTTTTCCAAAGGGGCGAGATGGCTTTGGAAAGGGCCCAGCAGGTCTGGCAGGCGTTCCCGCTGGACCTCGCTGCTGCTAATTTGGAACTCTGCATGCTCTGGAGGGTGCCCTTCTCCAGCACGTGTCCTGCGTGTGACCACCCACCGCCTGCTGTGTCTCCCTTAGAGGCAGTGAAACTCAGATTGGAATTTTTTAGTTCTTATTTTGAGACAGTGAACGGGTGTCTTAAGGGATGGATTTAATGACTACTTCTACTTTGTTACTCCTGATGGTCTCGTGTCTAATCTGGCACTGCATTCTCCAGCATTAACACACTGAAGGATGCTATAAATGCATCTTCTCTGCTCACCACCACCCAAATCACTGGTAAAGGTGATATTTTCGGTCCTCTTCTAACACAAGAGCAGACTCTGAACCCAACTGGATGATGGTGTTATACACAAGAGACATTTCCACAAGCAAGGAGGTGATGGTGACCTACCACTTCAGCTGGAAGAAGGCAATGTTGACACAAGCCTTGTGATCGGAGTGAAGTCCTGGGTGTCTCTGTTCCTGGAGCGCTTTGATCTGCAAACCCAAGAGCATGAGAAGAGTCCATGGACTAAACTCGATGAGCAGGAGAAGCTGTCTCTGGAAAAGCCACGTCAATGCAAGGTGGTTGTCTGAGCTGGGCTGAGCTGCCTGTTGGCAGCAAGATGGCACGGCCACTGTGGGAGCAGAGAGCACCTGCCCCAGGAGCTACTGGCAGCTTCTGCTCAGCCAGTTCTGCCTGCTCCAGGAGGAGCAGAGGGGTTCACCTGCCCAGCACCCCCTGTCACCTGGAGGGCTGCCAAGCAATGGGCCAGTGGTGGACATGTGGCCAACGCAGATGTTTCAGCTATGCCCAAAAGTTTGCCAACGTTTCACTGTAAACCAACAGCCCTGGGCCAGGCTGCCCAGAGAGGCTGTGGAGTCTCCTTCTCTGGAGACATCCAAACCCCGACTGGGTGCATCCCTGTGTGCCCTGCTCTGGGTGGTCCTGCTCTGGCAGGGGGGTTGGACTGGGGGAGCTTTTGAGGTCCCTTCCAACCCCGGACACTCTGTGATTCTGTGATCTGCCCTTTGGATTCCCAGCTGCATGGGTTGGGATTATCCTGCCCTTTCCCAGTGCCTCCAAATAGCCGAGACATCCCAGGAGCACAGCAAGGAGGTGGCAGCCTGTGGGCTCCATGGAGGAGCACCAGCTCACCCTGTGTGTCAAGGACAAGGGACCTGGGCAGTGTTGGGTTTCCGTGGAACATCCCCAGGCCACCAACCTGGCTGGGTATGTGTGGTTGCCCAAACCTGATCAACTTGGGAGGTGAGGATGGATGAATTGGATGGATGGATGGATGGGATGGATGGATGGATTGGATGGATGGATGGGTGGATGGATGGATGGGTGGATGGATGGATGGGTGGATGGATGGATGGGTGGATGGATGGATGGGTGGATGGATGGATGGGTGGATGGATGGATGGGTGGATGGATGGATGGGTGGATGGATGGATGGGTGGATGGATGGATGGGTGGATGGATGGATGGGTGGATGGATGGATGGGTGGATGGATGGATGGGTGGATGGATGGCTGGGTGGATGGATGGATGGATGGTGGCCTTCTTGATGTCTCGCTTCCCAGCTAGCAGGCAGCTCAGAGGCCACAAAAACCCCAAAGACCCTGTCGGACCCTCCTGCTGCTGGGGGAGGGATTGGATTTTAGGAAAAAGGGGCTTTTCCCTAGGGTGGTTGCAGACAGCTGGTGCTTGGTCGCCTGATGGCTGTGCCCCTGCTGGACCCCTGAGCGGGGATTGGCCGGTGCACGGTCTGGTGGCCCTTGTGCCAAAAGGCTCCCAAAAACTTCATGAGCCTTGATTAGCACATTAGCTTAAACAAATTGAGTTATATCTGCCACGGAGGGAGGAAAGGTACTGCGCTCCTTCAGTGTTGACTTAAAGTTTAATTAATTTTGTTGCCAAATGAGGCATGAAATACAGTGTGAATGCTCTGCGGTGCTGAATGCGTAATTGTGCAGGGGACTGGGAGTGCTGGGGGTTGGAGATCACCTGAGGCAAACTGGGACACAGAGCTCTCGTGGCTCCGAAACGTGTGCATCTGGCAGCGAGCTGAGCTGGGGGGACCTGTGCTCCAGCAGCACTCCTGGGGGGTCGTGGGACTGGGACCACCCAGAGCACAAGTGGTGTCTGGAGATGCTGTTGCACCCAAGGGTTTGCCACTGGGTTTATTTCCAGAAATCCAACCACCAGAGTCCAGCAGCCGGGCAAGCTCCTGGGGGTCTGTCCTGCCTGGGGTGCCATGGGTGCATCCGCAGTGGCCTTTGCCTCTTTGCTGTCTCAAAACCAATTTGACCTGGATTCGAGGAGGGGAAGGAGGGTTTTGCCATCTGGATATAGAGATTGTGGGTTTGCCTGTCCCGGGTGGCCTCACGGGGTGGAAATACGCGTGGAGAAACATCAGAAGAGCAAAAAGCTGAACTGTGAGTGAAGATTCCTAGATTTAGCTTTGGAGAATTCTTGTGGCTGCTGTTTTGGTGCTCTTCTTGCTGCTGTGATGGATGTTTCTGGAGAGGAGGACATCTCCAGATGTCCATGCCTTGCTCCCCCACTAAAGGAAGGAAAGAGGCAGTCCAGGGCACCTGCCTGC
The DNA here is from genome assembly GCA_013398125.1 of Aegotheles bennettii. Lineage (NCBI taxonomy): Eukaryota > Metazoa > Chordata > Aves > Caprimulgiformes > Aegothelidae > Aegotheles > Aegotheles bennettii. The sequence goes on along the minus strand of VZRW01009517.1, from coordinate 133,629 downwards.
TTTTTTTTATTTTAATCTGGAATTTTTTGATTAATTCTTCAGGTAGGGCAGCTCCAAAGCCAGCAGGGAGAACACTAAAAAATACTGTCCATCTGCCTGCTGCCTCTGAGGAGCACATCCCCACCTCCAAAGTGACCTAAGGCAACGTCTTCCTCTAAATTTAGCTGGAGATTGCGTCAGGAGCAAGAGGGAGGTGAAGTTAATGTGGCATGAGCTTTTTCTAGCAGGGGAGTCTTCATGGTTAGGCAGGGACCGAAAATAAATCAACGGGACTGGTTTCAGAGCTCCTGGGGAGGAGGCTGGGAGGAAGGGCAGCCCCCAGCACCCCGGGAGGTGTGGAGAGCTGGGTTTTTTCATACCAAGTGGGGCAAAAGGGCTTCCATCTACAAACCTTGGCCCTCCCAAGCAGGAGGAACCTTCCAGGAAAGCGGGTGGTGCTCCCCATGTCCTGTGTTCAGCGAGCCAGGGGGTCTCTTGGCAGCAGCACTCACCTCTCCTGGGCACCAGTGGGCAGCAGGTTTGGTGGTGACCATCCAGAGCTCTGGCCAACAGCTCGAGGCAGAGCTGTTCCTCTTCTCAAAGAGGTTTTAAGCATCTTCATCCCTGGCTGCTGGGGACAAGGAATCAGCAAGATGTTTTCCCCTCCAAAAGCCCTCCCAGGTCTCTGTGGTGGTGCTCCTTGGTCACAGATGTGGTGGCATCCACAGGAGTGCCCCAGGGGGACAACCCACTGTGGCCCTGACCTGGAAGAAGACCCAGCCAGACTCCAACAGGACGACCCTTGGAGGACACTGGTGTTGCCAGTCACCTCTTAAATTTCTGCCATGACCTGCACAACGGGTGGGGACAACAAGAGACAAAACCCATCCTTGTGGTGGTGAGTGTGTGACCACTCCTTGGAGAGCAGGGAGGTCCTGGGCCCCTTCTGCTTTCTGGGACTTTTTTTTTTTAAAGTGAGGTGGTCTCTCCTCCAAAGGCTTCTTAATGCCCCATTAACATTGTTATACAAAACAGCAGTGTGCCATTTAATTAGGAAAAATACGTCCTAACCTCTACCATATGTTGCTCTTCTCCTCGGATTTGCATTTGAAAGTCCAGCTGAATTTCAATGTGGAACTGGATTTTCTCCAAATGATGAATGGCCCGAGAGGCTGTGGGAAGGTGGATGTGCCTCCCTGTCGCATGTGCTTGGTTTTGGGCTTTTTTTTTCCTTTTTAAAGGAAAATGTAAAGCAAGGTTCCCTTATTTTTCGCGCCGTGGTTCAAACTGTTCACACCTTTCCTGCAAAGCTGGAGCACTGGTCACAGCTTCCCAGCTGGAAAATGAAGCTTTTTGACTCCCTATTTGTAGTTTGTTGGAGTGGTGGTAGCTCCAAGCCCCTTCCCAGGTGGGGCCATGGTTTCTCTGTGGTTGTCGCTGCCCTGGCAGCGTGGGGCAGCATTCCCCAGCCACCATAAAACAGGAGTGGTGGCATCTCATGGTGCTGGAGCTGCTGGAAGAAGAGCTGTGTTAGGAGCTACACAGTGGCTGGGTCCATGGCACTGCATCCCCATTCTCTTAGAGCTGCCTGGACTTTCTGCTTGGCTGGGTTTTTTTCCCCAGTTTAAACTGGGTTAAGCTCTGTAACAAGCTCAGCATTACATTACTGAGCTGGGTGTGCTCACACGGCTCTCAGTGACCTTTTACCTCACCTACCTGGCAAAAAAATCCCTTAAAAATCACTGCATATCCTGATTATTTCACATCCTCTGTGAATCTGTCCTCGGAGCATCCCCCGGGTGCTGGGCTGGCCATGGTGCTCGCAGGGGGAGCTGGTGGCTACAGGCTTCTGACTTTTGTTCTCCTTTCTCTTGGCCCCTCGGAGATCAGTTCAATCTTTAAGACAGTCTTTGTTGGGTTTTTTTGTTGTGTTAATGTAGCTGAACTAATATGATTACATTTCCAGATCTGAGTAATGGAATAACAAGTCAGGAAGCTTTTTTTTATTATTATTATTAAAAAAAAAAGAGAATTTATATCACTTCCAAATTATCCAAGTCTCCAGTTGGGAAGATCTTTCCCTTTCTCAGTTACTCTTGGCACGAGGGCTTCTTGCTACTGTCTCTGTATGTGCAGCACCCCAGTCCTGCTGCACTTGGTGCTCTATGCCATGGTCAACCACGGACCCAGAGCAACCGTGGGCTTGTCCTGGGTGCCCCAAAAGCTGGCTCTTCCTTTCCTCCCGAGGCTGCCAGGCTGAATCATAGAATCATAGAATGTGCCGAGTTGGAAGGGACCCTCCAAGATCATCCAAGCCCTGTCCCTGTGCAGGACACCCCAGGAGTCACACCATGTGCCTGAGAGCATCATCCAAACGCTTCTTGAAGGAGCCACGTACATCCCCCAGCGCTGTGTTGGGGGCAGAGACCCTTGCCCATGGCCATCCCTGGGGCAGTGTCAGCAGCATCTTGAGGTGGTGTTGGCTTTGCTCCTCTCCGTGCTCTCTGAGATTTTGGAGGAGCGATCTGGAAAACAGCTCAGCCAAACCACTTTGCCACGAGTGGCAACTTCCTTCCTAAAACGAGAAGGATGTTGCGGAGTTCGTGGCTTCCCATTATTTTCCCCAATTTGAGCCCTTTCTTGCCATCGCTGCCCCAGAGTTGGGCTGTGTGGTTGGCTTTGGTTTGGAGACCTCCTCACCATCGCAGCGCACGCTGTGGCTCGGAGCGCCCGTGGCTCGGAGCTGCTGGACTCTGGCTTCCCAAAGCCCTGAGCTTCTCCTTCCCTTTCAGGATGGGGGTGCTGGCTGGTGGAGCCCCTGCACTGGCACAGCGGGAGCGGGGCCATGGCATTTGCCCTTCTTTGGGTATGCTGGAAGAAGGTGGTGAGTCACTTTCCATGGAGCCGATAGTTACCCCGCTCCTGTCTTGGATTTGTGTTGTGTAGCCAGCAGAATTATTTATAACTCAGCCAGCATCCCGAGTCTATTGTTTCAGCAAAGAGCAGGAATGACTAGATGACTTCCTGAGATTTTTTTTTTTTACCACCCTCTCATTTTTGATTTTTTTTAAAAATCTGCTTTTCCTTCCAAGTATTATATTCACCAGTTGGATGCTTTCCCCCCACATCTTCCCCTCCTGATTGTGCATTTGTGCTGCTGACAATCCCACTACCGGTGTTGCCTTAACTCTAAAACCTCTCCCAGGAAAAGCAGGAGCTGTGCTCCGGGAGGGATGGGGCATCCTCGATGGCACGATGGCTCTCGCTGGGTCTGGAGCCACCCTTGCAGGTGCTGAGGACCAAGGCGTGAGGCTCCACCTTGTGCCATGGATGCCTTGGGATGCTGTGCAACCCAGGCACAGGGTTGGTCCAATCCTGGCCACCAGCAGAGGATTTTGCACCCTTACGCTCAGGTTCAGCCTTTTTGGTTGCTGCCCCTCTGAAGGTGTTAACTGGGGTGATCCAAAGGTCTCCCATGAGCCTGGGGCTGCATGGGGTGAAAGCCATTGCTGTGCTGGTGGAAGCAGCGTGTCCAGCCCCAGGGATGTGGCAGTGATGGGCATGGAAGAAGGAAGGAGGTCCTGAGCTTCTGTCCTTGCATGTGTGACTACTTGGCCCTGGTCAGTGTTCAACCTAATTCCTGGAGTTCTCCTGGTTCTTGTCCTCCTCCCCTTTGTCCATCTGCCTGCAGTTAATTCACTGTTGATTTTGCAAGACCTAGCAGTCATCATGGTTTCAATTAAGCCCCTCCTTGGAAATCAGTGGGTGGTAAAGGTGTGCAAAATGGAGAGAAGTGGGTGGTTTGGTGAACTCTGATCTGAACCTTTGGGAGGAACCTGCAGGTTGAGCTTCCTTGGGGAGCAACCCCCAGTGCCAACGGCTGCCATCCACAGCTCCTCGTTGCCCAGACAGCCCAGGTCTGCTTTGGATCTTCTTGCTTCAGACTGGTTTATGTTTAGCTTAGTCCAATTCTCCTGGCCAAGTGCAATGTTCTGAGTTGGAGCCTTGGTGGTGCCCATCCTGGTTGTGTTTCCTTCGTTGGCTTCTTCCCGGCCGTGATGTAACGAGCACCCTGTGAGGTTACAGCGGCTGCAGCCACGACCCGGGGGGCGAAACAGCTGAAGAGGAAGAAGTCTGTGCTGCCTTGTGGTCAGCAGAGATCCTGCAGAAGTCCTCTCGGTTTCTATTAGCTCAGAACTCAAAACTCAGTGCTCATTTATTTTTAAGCTGCTGTTTCTAGCCGAGCTGCCTGGACGCCCTCGTTTGTCCTCTCGCCTCGTAGCCCCTCTGGCTCTGGACCCTTCTGGAAGGGGCTGGTGGCTGCCTGGCCCCTCTCTGGTTCTCCCCTTTTTCAGGGTTGGTTGCACAGAGGTGTTGCTCTCCCTGTGCTGACTTTCCAGGAACTGCCCAGCTCCACAGGGAAGCGTGAGGTTGATCCAAATGGAGCTGTGCCGTGCTGGAAACGCCGCTCGGATGTGAGCAGCTCCGAGTGGAATCCGAGTCCCAGTTGTGTCCTTGGGGTTTTTACATACTCGTTGTAGCTGGTTTTGCTTTTCCAAGTTTCTTGTGGTGCAGAGCACTAGGTATGGGTCAGAAGCCAGAGGAGCATCACACAAGATCCCAGGCTTGGGGGAGAGATGATGCTCTAAGGAGGACCTGGGAATTTTGACATCTCAGAGGACTGTTGTCTGGAGCCATGAGCTCACAGCAGACTTCTGGGGTCCTCTCTAGATTGCTTGTTGCAGTCAAAATTGGAGGTCCTTTGGGCCAGGCACTGCACTTGCTGCTTGTAAGATCTGGCCCTGAAGCCTTTCCAGCCCAAGCAGGGTGGTTTCAGGTCAGACAGGAGCTCGTGCATCCCACAGGATGCTTGTGCGGGCTGCTGGGCTGCATCTTGTTCCTGTGGGATTTTTCTCTTCCCCTAGCTAGGACACCCTCGTGCTGACTCCTTCCCATCCCTGCCACCCAGCTATTTTGGTTTTCTCCCCTAGCTGGAGTCTGCAGACAGCGATCTCCCAGTTAAAGCACTGCTATGATTCCCATACCATCCACCTTACTGTAGCATTTCCCTGGAGCGGTGGGAAAAGCCAAACCTGGATGGCACCACATTCCCTCTTCCTGCCAGCTCCTCAGGTTCCTTTCAAGTGAAATGCAGGGAAAATAAAGCTGAGTAAAAAGATGAGGTGTGACTTGTGCTCCCTGCTGTGAAACCACTGCAGCGTAGGAGCTCTGACAGCAGGACATGTGCCACATGGTGAAGAGAGCCAGGCGTGAGCATCTCTTCCAGCCCTCTAGGTCAGCTCAAGCCAGCACTTCTCCCCCAGCTCGCTTCGTGTTTTTAAAAGCACTGTGGTTTTTTGTTCTGTTTTCTTTAAATAATTTTCTAAAAAGTTGAAACTGTAAGGCTGCTGCTTTGTTACCCGAAGAAGAAAACTGAAAGACCAGGGAGACGTCGTGGTTTGGATTGCAAATTCAAAGCTTTCAGACCTGGTGAGCCCCCGAGTGCTCGTTCCAAGAGGTGGCTCAGCAACACGTGGGTTGATAGCTGGAGATGTGTCTGTCCACGCAGGTATTTAAGGGATAATCTGTGTTGCTTTATATTGTGCCAAGAGAGGCTGTCTCTGCTCTGGTCTCTGCTGCTGCGTTTCCAGCTCTACCCTAATTTTTGGGCAAGTCTCTCCATATGTACAATAGCTAGGAAGAGTTTTGTTCCCTCGAGAGGTTCTGAGGTTCAACAGCTATAAAACCCTTTGAGATCTGCAGATAAAGGAAAGCGAGACAATAAACAGCGACCAGGGCTGTGCCAAAGAAATACCCTGGATCACCAGAGCAGAGCCACGCAGGATTGGGTGGAGGTGGCTTTTGTTGGAGGGCAAACAACCGCTCCAGAAGCCGCTGCAGGGGAGCCCTGCTCGATGGAGGGGTGCAGCTGAGCCCTGGCCTTTAGAAGGACCTGTGTTAAGGAGGTAACATCTGTGGATAAGGCATGATTGAGGCACGTAGGTGAGTTTTTCCCCTGTGCTTCCCATTGCCTGGAGTGCTCTCAGGCTGTCCCAGGACTCCCTGGGAGCGATCCTGGTCTGGCAGAGCCGCTGCCCAGTTGCTCTTTGCTCTCCAGGCAGCGCATCATAAAATCCCCTGGTAAACTTAATCCACTCCATAAACCTTGTTAACTTTCTTTTAACTGCCTTTGCCTGTCCTTAGAGTGAACTCCTTTATAGTCTCCCAAACAAAGGCAGGCAGGAGTGGGCAGGGACGGAGGAACCGGGAGCCGGGCGGGTGGGAGGAGCGTGCTGGGGCTCGGGCTGCTCAGCACAGGGGCACGGGGCTCCTCAGCTGCTACTCAGTGGAGATGGCATCCCAGAACAAGGTGCTTTGGGGTAGGTCTTCCCACCAGGCATCTGGCGACAGTGGGATTTTTTGGCAGAGGGTGGGAGGAGGGAGTGTGAAGGAGTGATTTCAGTTGGGACTTCTGCTCACGGGGGATTTAGAGGCTGGAGCATCAGGCTGGAAGTCTTCAGGGAGCCTTCCCTGCTCCTCCCCACACCCTGAGTGGCCTTTCAGTACCACTCCACTTCTGGGCAGGAGTGGAGAGTGTTAATGCTGCTCGAGGAGGACACAGGATCCTGTTTCGGGAGCAAGGTGTGTGGCTCTGTGGGAACAGCTATCTCTCTCTGCCTTCCTCCTCTCACTTCCCTGCCTTCCCCCATGGATGTAGATGTAAGTCCCTTAAAAGCTGTTCCAGCAAACTGCAGCGAGCAGCAGGGCAAGGGTAGGAGAGGAGCACGTAGCTGGGGGCTGGCTCCAGCACATAACTGCTAGCAGAGGGTGGTTTGTGACCAGTGGTCCCCATGCTGGGAGCTGGCATGGGCAACCACTGGAGCTGGGTGGGCAACACAGCCTGGCTGTAAGGTTTCCTTCCCCTGCGAGGGGCTGGTGGGATGGTTTTCATTGTAATTGGTTTTAGAGATGGATGGAAGCGATGTCCAGCTCTCTGGAGATGACCTTGCTTTAATTCAAGTGGTTCGTGTGTATCTGGTTTTCACTGGAGGGAAACCAGTTTATCTGAATGGCTACAAGTGGTGCCTGCTTTGAAATGAGGTGGGCTACAGAGGAACCTACACCTCTCAGTTATACACAAACGTGGGTTTGTGTGGTGTGAGGCAGTGTGCTGTGTGCTCCATGGTGGACAGGGTTCCCCTTGGGATGCTGAGGAGCAGCTGAGGCTTTGGGATGCTGCTGAGCTAAGGGGGAATGTGCAGGATAGACAAAACGGTGCCAGCCCAGAATTAACTTCCCATGAGAGGGTTAAACCTGTGTGTCCAAGGTCACCAGAGGTAGGTGGCTGTGTGCTCCTTGTCCTGGTCAGAGTGGTGTGGGCAGGAGCTGGATGGCCAAACCCTCATCCTGGACACCAGAGAGGTTTACATCTGACTTGATTCCCCTTGATTCTGCCTGGGGTTGAGGAGGTCCAGTGGAGCAGCTGAGGCAGCTTGCACTGAGGCCGTTGTCCCCTCTGTCCCCTCCAGCCTCTGACCTGCTTCCTCTGCCACAGTGGCAGAGCAAATGGACCTCTTGCGTGGCCTGGAAGACAGGAGGTGTGGAGCTGTGGGTTTGCAAACAGCTGAGCTGGTGGTGGCTTACTGCTGGCTGAGGTCTTCCTCTTCCCTTCTGTCCTGGCCTGCCCTGTCCTGGGGGCTTCTGGGGCACGTTGTGCTCCAAATGGGGAACTGGTTTTCGTTGGGTTTCCTGCTGTCTTACACGTTCAGCAGCCCCTGGAAAGTCCGGTGAGCCCCAGAACTTGCTCAAGATAAATGCAGGGCAAGAAGGGCCCTTTCCTTCCAGAGCAGCGAGTGCTGCAGTGCCTTCAACCACCTGGGGAACCTGGTGGAACCCAAGGGATCTTGGACCATGGCCAGGGTGGCCCAGGGTCTCCCCAGGAGCAAGGGTGGGAGCTGGAGACAGTTTGGTCATTTGGTGATGGTCCTTCCCATTTTCCTTGCAGCACTGAGGCTAGGAGTGGCTTTCCTCACCTCTCCTCGTTTTTATACATCGATTTTCTTTCCAAAGTTGCTTTGAAAATGCAGCCACTTCTCTGCAGGGCAGCAGCTTCTCATCCCGAGCTCACACAGCCTGCGGGGAGCCCCGTGGCTCAGCTCTCACCATTCCAACAAACCATGGAGCTCCAAGGTTTTAACTCCCTTCAGACTCCCAGAGCTTCTGCACTGAAGGGTTGGGTACTGATGCAGCTCTTGTTTATGGAGGAAAAATCTCCTTTGAGCTTCTTGTAATGAAGAGAAAGCAAGATTTGAGCAAAATATCAGGGAAGCTTCTTAATGGTCAATTTTGCTAGAGGGTTGTATTGGTATTCCTGATAAGTGTTACTGCTTGTCTAGACAAAAGCACTAGAAAATGAAACATCGTGTAGAGGAGGCACAGACAAGATAATCTAATAGGGCTCTTTTTGTCTCCAGCTTGTTCCTCTGAATTGCACACAGTGCTGATGTGGAGAGCTTTTAAAGGGCTCGGCTGCGGCCGGCTGGGTGCTCCCATGGGTTCACCAACCCCTGGTGTGGAGCAGGGGGAGCAAACCAGCTTCCAGCCTGCCCAACAGCATTGCCCATCCACAACCCAAGTGATGGGTCAGTGCCCAGGGTACTGTGAAAGATGTAAGTGAGGTGAATTGTTGATTCTCAGTGTTGTAATAGAAGGATAAAACCTGCTTGCAGCTTCGTGGGGCTTCTAGGAACTGCGTGGTGGGTTTCAGGAACTGGGTGGTGGGTTTTTCTCAAGCTTCTTTTGTGGTTGGGCATGAGAGATCAGACCAAGGAGGACCAGCTCCTGCTGGCTGTTGTTAAGTGATGCTAAAATTGCTCCCAGAATTTGATATGCACACGCAGGAGAAGTGTTGGTTAGTCCTAGAAAACAGAGGAGCCGTGCTACACGGTGAGTGCCATCTACTGGCACCTCGGCCATGGTATTGATGTGTCTGTCCTGGGAGAGGGAGAGCTGTCACGAAGGTCAGCAGCACAGGACCTGCCATGGGGCTTATGGAAGGAGGGCTCGGGATGCCCAGCCTGTTGATGAAGGAATGGTAAGGATGGGCTTCCCCTCAGCTCATTCAGCAATGTCCTCATTGTCCAAGCAAGTTGTTGTCCCACCCAGTGCAGGAGGAGCCCAGAGACCTTATTGCCCTCTACAGCTACCTAAAGGGAGGTTGTAGTAGAGGCTGGTGTTGGTCTCTTCTCCCCAGTTGCTGATGACAGGACGAGAGGAAATGGCCTCAAGTTCCATCAGGGGAAGTTTAGGTTGGAGATTAGGAAGAAGTTCTTTACTGGGAGGGTGGTTGGGCACTGGAATGGGCTGCCCAGGGAGGGGGTGGAGTCACCGTGCCTGGGGGTGTTCAAAAAAGGGGTTGATGAGGCACTTGAGGCCATGGTCTGATGGTCTGATGGTCAGGAATATGATGGGATAAAGGTTGGACTTGATGCCCCTGGAGGTCCCTTCCAACCAGAATGATTCTATGATTCTATGATCTGCTGAGGCTGACACATCCCAGCCTGAGGATGCTTCGTACCGTACCTCTGTGACTGATTTAACATGGGATGCAGCCACACTGCTGCTGGCAGAAGCCATGCCACCCTCTGTCCCTGTCCTCTCCCTTGTCTCCATAGTGAAACAAACAAGGTGACAGATCAAGACTTGCCAAAAAACCAACCCACCACTGCCAGCTCAGCCCCTGAATCTCTTCACCAGCATTTGGGCCAAGACGTTGCTTGGAACTGGGCATTGTGAGCTGGTTTTATGGACAAGGGGAACCAAGACACAAGGGGCTGGAGCAACTTCTTGGTGCCCCCTGATTAGAAACGGGGTCTCAGAGGCTGATTGACATCCTAAACCCATGGTGCAACACATCATTGATTTCTGCTGAGGTCAAGAGGCTGGTTGGGACCTCCCCTGATGGGCTCTGTGGCACCAAAGGTGGTGATTTCACATTTATTTCCAGGTAAACTCTTCCTGCGACTTGTCCCTTTGGCTTTAGGGGTAACCAGGGGAATTTAGGGCATCAAGTATGGTTATGCAAAGATGTGGATTCTTCACAGGGGAAGGGACAAGCAAACATCTTGAAGTGTTTATATTTAAAGAGATAAAAAAAAGAAAGAGTCGTGGTTCTTGGAAATGGTGCTCCTTAGGAGCAAGTAGATCACATACAGCCCTTTTTAATGCAATTTAAATAATCGATGGTATAGTCAATTAGAGAAATATTTGGCAGAGCTCTAAACAGGTCACATCTGTCCTTAAACTGTTGGTAAGTTGAATATCTCACCATGCTGTGTCACACTGACCAAATTCTGTGAGAACTGGTGCCTGGGAGGGAAAACTCGTTGGTTGTACACACAGTTATCCCCCAACTCCATACCCTGTGTACTATTGGTGCTTGGTTTTGCTTCGGGGATGCCTTAGAAAGTGTGCTTGTATATTTGGGGCATATTCAGCTACTGAAAATTGCCAGTGTAGCTGGGTCTGACCAGGGGTTTTGGCATCAGACAGGTGTGGGGGGGTTCTGTGTTGCCACCAGCTTGTTTTTGGGGGACAGGATGGCAGCTGTGAGGCCACTGTGCACTCCCTGATGCTTCTTGAAAGGAGAAAGCAGAATTCTGTGATTCTATGGAAACGATGAGCCTTTGTTGTGGAGACCATAGTCTTGAAGTTATTTGCAAAGAAAAGCTGGAGCCGAGGGCTTGCCCCAGCTCCTTGGAGGGAGCCGGGCGGGCAGGTGGTGTTGAGAACACTTTGTTTGGGAAAGTTTTTCTCATTGTGTCGAACAATTCTTCTTAGATGATCCTTCCTGTGGGCTGAATCATCCTCTTGGTGAACACGGTGGTGATCCCAGCCAGCTCATTCTGCGTGGTCCAGGGCATCCTGTGCCGCTGCCGGACCCGGCGGGCGCTGCACTGCCCAGCACCCCGCAGGATTGCAGCTCCTGCCTTTAGAATAAACACGCCTGGATGTGTGTGTTTGCTTCAGCCTTCCCCTTGGGATCTGTTTTTTCCCCTTGCAAGGAATTTTGCAGGGTAAGTTACTGGCTCATTAGCAATAAAGCTTACAAGTCATTAACCATCATCCCTCTCGCCGGTAAGAGAAGACTTACAAATAAACTACCAAGGCCACTGTGGTTGTGTGTGTGTGTTTGGCTGTTTCCCCAAATAATTTCCACATTATTTGGAAATGGTCTTTAATTTGGCTAATTTTTAACTGCCTTTGGCCTCCCTACCTGCTGGCGTTGCCGTGCGGTGATGGGCTGCGAGGGCTCACGTACGCGCGGCCGGCGGGGAAGCCACGAGGGAAAACCTCTTTGTTTGATCTGAAATGTCTCTCTCGCAAACTTTTGAGGGTTTTTTTGGGTCAGGTGTAAGTAAGGTGGGGAGAAACTTAATAAAAGTTAAGAGCAAGTGCAGAGTTTTGCATCTGGGGAAGAACAACCCCATGCACCAGTCCAGGCTGGGGGCTGACCTGCTGGAGAGCAGTGTAGGAGAAAGGGACCTGGGGGTCCTGGTGGACAGGAGGATGACCATGAGCCAGCAATGTGCCCTTGTGGCCAAGAAGGCCAATGGCATCCTGGGGTGCATTAGAAGGGGGGTGGTCAGTAGGTCAAGAGAGGTTCTCCTCCCCCTCTATTCTGCCTTGGTGAGGCCACATCTGGAGTATTGTGTCCAGTTCTGGGCCCCACAGTTCAAGAAGGACAGGGAACTGCTTGAGAGAGTCCAGCGCAGAGCCACAGAGATGATGAAGGGAGTGGAACATCTCCCTTGTGAGGAGAGGCTGAGGGAGCTGGGGCTCTTTAGCTTGGAGAAAAGGAGACTGAGGGGGGACCTCATCCATGGTTACAAATATGTAAAGGGTGAGGGTCAGGACGATGGAGCCAAGCTTTTTACAGTGCTGACCAATGATAGGACAAGGGGCAATGGATGCAAACTGGAGCACAGGAGGTTCCATGTGTATATCAGGAAAAACTTTTTCACTGTGAGAGTGCCAGAGCACTGGACCAGGCTGCCCAGAGAGGCTGTGGAGTCTCCTTGGCTGGAGACATTCAAACCCCACCTGGATGTGTTCCTGTGTGATGGACTCTAGGTGACCCTGCTCTGGCAGGGGGGTTGGACTGGATGATCTCTTGAGGTCCCTTCCAACCCTAGAATTCTGTGATTCTGTGATTCTGTAAACAGGTTTTTGCCCCCTGTTTTCTTGCTCGGGGAGTAACGGGATCAAGCAGGAAAAGATTTGCATCGCTCAGCAAAAGGGTGGGATTTTAGTTGCGGGTTTGATGCTGTAGTTTTATTGTAAATTAAACAAGGCTTGGGAAGATGCAGATCAGAGCAGGAATAGAGGGATATGCTCCTAAGGAAAGGAGTGGGGGGGTGTATGTGCAAAATACACAATTGCTTGCGAAAGGTCGATGGGGGGTGTCCCGGGGGACCCCACGGCCGTCGTATTCCATTCCTCGCCGGCATCGCGCTGCCGTGCGCGCTCAGCAAAATGAATTCTTCCTTGGGACAACAATCCATGCATTCGTGTCGAGTGTCTGCATCTTTCATGAGCGTGCAACTTGGTGGTGAAATAAATGAGCTGGAAAAAACAGGATGTGGATTTACTCTCGCTCTTCTCCCCAAAGCTCTCTGTTCAATGGAATATAACCCCTGGGTTCGTGAATAAACCCGTATCCACTGAATTGAGATTGGTTTGTGGCAGCAAGCAGGTTGATGTTATTGAATACACGTGATGCAGAACATGAGTAGAAGTTCTCTACAGGGCTGTCTTTGTGCTTTGGGTTGCAGTTCCCAGGTGCCCTCAGAGGTCCTACAGACAAACGTATGGGCTTCAGGCCAAGGGCTCCTGAGTGGCACCATTCTGGTGCTCAGGTCAGAGGTGGAACTCCTCATAACTCCATGGGTTTTTGTATTTAGTCAATAGAATTAAGCATTTTCAAGTTGCACGCCTGGACATGGTGAGGAGCAGTGTGTCGGTGGCTTGGGTTGAAGGACTGCTGAGGAGGTGATGGGGTGGCACTGCTGGTGGCCAGCGCTGCCTTTCTTTGGGTGGAGATGTAACAGCTCTGAGTTGTAGCCCGCTGTCGGTGCATGGGTGTGTTCCCAACCTCCTGTCCAAAAGTGGTTTGGGAGGGCTGAGGACCTTCGTGGCAGTCTGCTGATAAGGGAGTCCCGTGGGGTCAGCCAGCTCCTTGCTCTTCTGCAGGGTGGGGTTTATTGTGAGCTGCCACCAGCAGCTGCGGGTGGCTCCTCTCCAGACGTGGGCTCATCCCCAGGGCTTGGAGCCCCTCATGCTTCTCCCACCCTCTGCAGTCCTGCTTGGCCATGTCATGGTGTGGTGGGACCACAGGGCTGGCTGGCCGGTGACAATGGGCTTCCCACCATTGCCCCGTGTTGGGTTTCTGTTTCCATCCATGAAGAGAGTAGCAGAGCTGCTCCTCTCAAGTCCACGTTGATCCAAGGAGCTAGCAAAGAAAGAGCAAATTCTGTGACACCTGTTACCAGTCTGACTCAACCCAGTGTTATTCTTGGCTCATTTCCCTGCACTTTTGTCCCTCACAGCCTCCTTGATATCCCGTTTCTTGCAGAGCATGGATGGGCTGTTGGGCTTGGCTGGAGGCTGAGGACAAGCGGCATGGGTGGGTTCATCCCAGAGAGGCTGGGGACAAGGGACGCAGTGGGTTTGTCCCACAGACTGCTGACCTTTTGAAAGCACGGGCTGGTGGAGCCTCATTTTATCCTCTGTCCTCTTTTCATGCTGCTCCTTTGTGCTCTTGTTTGGTCATTCCTGTGCCTTTGTTTTTACAGCTGGGGGAAGTGTTTTGAGCTTTAAAGTTTATTTTCTTCCCTCTGGTTGTCGTCACAGGTTTGTTTTCTTTCTCCCTGTGGCATCTTGCTGGCTTTCCTAGATGCTGGGAGGTAGGAGCATCTCTGCTCTCTCTGCCTTTCCACTGGAGGGAGTGGGCTTCTTCTCCATGGCCCTGCTGCCTTCACTTGGTCTTGTTGGCTTTTTGTTACTCTATTAAATCCTGTCCATTTTGTCCTTGTCCTCTCCAGGGAGGGGGGAGCCCATCAGTTCGGTGCTGGCATCAACCGCAGGACTCCCTGAGAACATCGGTGGTGGTGGCTGTGCCATGGTGCAGAGTTGTCCCACCACCAGCACTGTGTGCAGTTGTTTTGCAAGGCCTTGATGAGGCTTGGGCTGGTCCAGGTTATTTATTTCCTTAATTATGACTTTAAGTGGGCAAAGTCTCATTTTGATTACCCAAAAGCCACACCCCAAACCCCAGGGGGGACCTTGCTGTAGGGTCTGCGAGGAACGCTTGGTCTCTAAAGGTGGTTGAAGTTGCTTGTTGGGTTTTGGGTTTAATTTTTCAAGCCTTCCTCACCCCTGTTCTAGGCACTGTTTTGTACACCTATTTTTCTCTTCTGGGGCATTTCTGGGATGTCACCCCAGCCCCCCCCCAAGAACCAGCCCTGGAGGTGCCATGGGACCTGCCCCATCCTTAGAGAGCAGTTGTAGCCCCCCATGGACTGTGACATTTGAGCAGAGCCATGTCCTGACCCAAACCAGGAGCCCTGAATACAGCTTCGTCTTGAAACACCATGTGCATCATCTCCATGACCATCTTCCAAAAGACCAGGAATAACTAAAGTCCTTCTTTTAGCTCTTTTTCCCCTCTTTCTGGCTTTTTTTTGGACGAGACAGGACGAGAGGAAATGGCCTCAAGTTCCGTCAGGGGAAGTTTAGGTTGGAGATTAGGAAGAAGTTCTTTCCTGGGAGGGTGGTTGGGCACTGGAATGGGCTGCCCAGGGAGGTGGTGGAGTCACCGTCCCTGGGGGGGTTCAGAAAATGGGTTGCTGAGGCACTTGAGGCCATGGTCTGATAGTCTAATGGTGAGGAATATGATGGGATAAAGGTTGGACTTGATGGCCCTGGAGGTCCCTTCCAACCATAATGACTTTATGATTTAATTTCTCTCCATGCTCATCCCTTATCCAAAGGCAATGGATAATGTTTCCCTGCTCTCCCACCTTTCCTCAGCCTCAAATGTTTCCTAAAACCCAGCTCTGAGCGTGGACCGTGCAGAAACTGCTGACCTGGTCAGGAGATGCCAGAGCAGATGCTGAGTGGGTGAATTAATGATCACTGAAGTGGTGGCATCAGCTTTTTTCAAGTAAAAAGTTACCCCGGGGCGTGCAGTTGAGGAGGAGGGAGGCAGCAGCGAGCGCTTCCCTTGGGACAGGGCCCTGTGTGAGGTGGTCTTGGCTTGGAATTCTCGGTGTGATCATCATCACAAAGATAAATGGGCAGAGTCTCCCCCATAGATCTTGGAGGGAGCTCTGCTAGCGGGCTCTGGGATGATCCATGTGTTCAACGTGTTGGTGCAGCTGTGCGTGTCCCCATCTCAGGTGCCTGACCTGGGGGACAGCGTCGCTGCCTTCCACTTCACCAGGTTGCTGTGGTCTGGAGCATCTGCCCGTGCTGCCTGGCCCACTTGGGGACAGGATCAAGCCGGGTCCTGGGGAGCTATGAGCTCCTTGGGCAGCTTCACTCCATCCCCACCTCAGGCCATGACGTGGTGGCGTTGGGTCCCTCTGGTCAGGGCAGTTACACAGTGGGGCTCATCCTCAGGGATCATGGCCTTGGGAGGCACATCCTGGCCAGCAACTGTCCTCGTTGGAGCCATCTCATCCTGTGTGTGTCCCCCTTGCAGGACCAGCCAGGCTGTGGCTCCCCAAGACACAAAACCACCCGCGCTCCAGCGACATCCACAGAAATCCTTTCCACAGAAATCCTTTCCACAGAAATCCTTTCTTCCTCCCCAGGCAGCACCAAAGCTGATCCTCGCTGTCCTGGCCAGCCAGCGTTGGTCCAACCTCCAATTTCAAGGCAGTGATGGGGAAGAAATGGAGCTCTCCCAGCTGGGGTGAGGACTCCCTCTGCGCCCCACGAGCAGGGTGGCATTGCAGGGGCGCCACCGGAGTGACATTGCCAGGACCCCTCTCCTGCCCTCCAGGTGTTTGGCACCGCTGCTTTAGAGGGATTTATATTTTGTTTTTACCTTATTTTTTTCTTTTTAAATTGTTTTGTCGTGCGCCGGGAAAAGGAAGTGAGCAAATTGTATAGTCCCCTCCACAATCGACGTCCTGTAAACAGCGACCGGCTGCCTTCCATTCCCAGCTGTTTTTTCCTATCCGGGGGTGGATGGGGCTGGTAAATAAACAGGCAGAGCTGGCGACCTCTCCCAGCACCCCCTTTTCCCCTCGCAGGGGGGGATAGAATCATAGAATAGAATCACAGAATCGTTATGGGTGGAAGGAACCTCCAGGGTCATCAAGTCCAACCTTTATCCCTGCGTGCCGAGATGCTCGGGTGGGTTTTTCCCACTGATGTGCGGACCCAGGGAGCCAACTCTCCAGGAAAAACAACTTTGCTGGTTTGACTGGGACTAGAGCTAATTACCAGTCGACTAATTTTATTGATTTCAAATCCCTTTTAGCAGAGATTTTGCTGTGAGGCTGATCGCCAGAGCGATTAGGACACAAAGCAGCTTAATTTGGAAGTGTTTATCAAGCAGCCTTCTGTCACCTCTGTTTCAAATCAAATTACGGTGGCACCGGTGTCTCCATCCGTGGCAGCTCTTGCTGTCCCCCCTCCCATGGAGACAGGCAGGGAGTGGGGTCCCCCGTGCTCCTCCTGGGGTGGCTTTGGGGCTAGCAGAGGTCAAATGTGTTTATAACCTAAGCGTGGTGGGCTGCTGGCTACGGGGTGTTTGTTCCCAGCTGCCACCATGTCCCCATCCTTCTCCAGCTTTCAGAGCCTTGCTGTGGACATCTCGTGGACCTTTGGAGATGGAAGATGCCACCTTCACAGAATCACAGAATCACAGAATCCCAGAATCCTAGGGGTTGGAAGGGACCTCGAAAGCTCATCCAGTCCAACCCCCCTGCCAGAGCAGGGTCACCTAGAGTCCATCACACAGGAACGCATCCAGGCGGGGTTTGAATGTCTCCAGCCAAGGAGACTCCACAGCCTCTCTGGGCAGCCTGGTCCAGTGCTCTGGCACTCTCACAGGAAAGAAGTTCTTCCTGAGATTCACATGGAACCTCCTGGGCTCCAGTTTTGCTCCATTGCCCCTTGTCCTATCATTGGTCAGCACTGTAAAAAGCTTGGCTCCATCGTCCTGCCCCTCACCCTTTACAGATTTGTAACCATGGATGAGGTCACCCCTCAGTCTCCTTTTCTCCAAGCTAAAGAGCCCCAGCTCCCTCAGCCTTTCCTCACAAGGGAGATGTTCCACTCCCTTCATCATCTCTGTGGCTCTGTGCTGGACTCTCTCAAGCAGTTCCCTGTCCTTCTTGAACTGTGGGGCCCAGAACTGGACACAGGACTCCAGCTGTGGCCTCACCAAGGCAGAATAGAGGGGGAGGAGAACCTCTCTTGACCTACTGACCACCCCCTTCTAATGCACCCCAGGATGCCATTGGCCTTCTTGGCCACAAGGGCACATTGCTGGCTCATGGTCATCCTCCTGTCCACGAGGACCCCCAGGTCCCTTTCTCCTACACTGCTCTCTTCATGGCAGCTGCGGCTGCCCCTGAACCTTGTCCAGCCAGACGAAGGATTTGCCCTAAATATTTTTAATAGACTTTAGAAGAAAAAAAAAAAAGCCCAGCCTGGTGGTTTTGATGGGAATCAGATTAGGGAGGGTGCTTTGATGCTGGCAGATTGTGGAGGCAGGGGTGGCCTGGGGGAGGGGAGCACTCAGCCACGGCTCAGCCAGTGCAGCATCCCCGACAGTGTCTCCTCTGTCACCCATGGGGTTCCCGTGATGGTCCCCGTGCTGCATCCTCCCAACACCGAGAGCTTTGAGTCATTTCAGCCTGTTGGCCCCACGGCTGTGCTGCAGTGGATGTTCTCCTCCACCCCTTGGTGCAGGATTTAAGAGCACAAACTCTGGATCTTGCTGTAAAAATGGTGGCTGAGAGGTCTGAGGAGCAAAATGTCCTGCTCTGCATGTTCTCTGGGTCCAGAGGGATGGCTGCCCACCCCTTGAGCTTGATTTGAAAGACCTTGGCCTGAACGTGAAGGCTCTGTGTTGGGGGGTCCTTCTTGGCCAACTCTGGGTGGACAGAGCCGGGGCTGGCACTGAAGCCACGTCCTGGTGCTGTGCTCAGATCAGGGCTACAAACCACCTCGGGGCTCACGGGCCAGCACGTGTGCCCAGGCAGATTTTGGGGCTAGGGTTATTGAAATAACATCTCTTGGTGTGGCATTTCTGGCTCCGGGGACCCCATGGGTGAGAGCTGGAAGCTCCAGACTGAGACCTGGACAGGAGGGACCATAATGGTCTAATGGTCAGGAATATGATGGGATAAAGGTTGGACTTGATGACCCTGGAGGTCCCTTCCAACCATAATGATTCTGTGATTCTATAAGTGGCTGCTGGGATGTGGCAGAGAACCCTACACCCTCCTTAATGACTTTTCTTGTTTAAGAGAAATAATAATGGTGTGGCCAGCAGGAGCAGGGCAGGGATTGTCCCCCTGTGCTGGGCACTGGTGAGGCTGCACCTCGAGTGCTGGGGTCACTTCTGGGCCTCTCACTTCAAAAAGGGACATCGAGGGGCTGGGGATGTCCAGAGAAGGGCAACAAAGGTGGGGAAGGGACTGGAAAATGTTTGATGGGGAATGGCTGAGGGATCTGGGGGTGTTCAGTCTGGAGCAGAGGAGGCTCAGGGGGGACCTCAT
>VZRW01009517.1:69803-92003 GCA_013398125.1 Aegotheles bennettii | reverse complement strand
CTGCCACGCAGCTGCCTGGCGCCGCTGGCCAGCTGCCAGCCCCTGGCAGATGGCGCGGGGCCCATTTCGCCGCGCTCCGCTCCGTTCCCTTCTCCCGGCTCCCGCTATTTAATCAAATTATAGGAAAAGTCAATTTGCTGGATTCTCCCGTTCTTCGCCGCCTCCTCCATTCCCCCGCTCTCCCCGGCCCCGTGCGCCGCCTTCGCCCCGCGACGCCGCACAAAGCCCAGGGAGGGACAGGGGGGCAGCTGCCAGGTTTTCCCATTCCCCTCTCCCTGAATTTCATTTTTCCTGCTTTTTTAAATTTTTTTTTTAATTTTATTTGATATTCCCCAGTCCCAACCCGCAGCACCCATGCCCACAAGTTGCTTTCGGCTCCGTTGCCCCGCAGGGGTCAGGGCTGCCCCTGGGGCTTTGAACATCCCCCCAGGCTTCAAGGGAAGCTGCTCTGAGAAGCAGAAACCTGGGCTGCTGGGGGAGAATCAAGTGATATATTGAAGTGTGATCACCGGTGCTTTTCAGAGCTATTAAAAAAAAAATGAATTCCTATTTTTTATTGCCTCCCCACAAAAAAAAAGAAGAAATTCTCAGTGTTCCGGCCAGTTACAGAAATAAAGAACCACTTTGCCCCTTCTTCCTGGGTGAGGACAAGGTGTGGGGAGAGAGAAACTCTGATTTTCTTTCCAAAGAGAGCTGTGTGTGTGCGTTCCAGGCAGAGCTGTGGAGCCCCTGGCCAGCCCCTGCCCCCCCTCTGCTTTCGTGTGTGTTAAAAAAAAATGATTAGTGGTTTCAGAATGAATCGATGGGGATGAAAATAGGCTGTGCCAGAGGTTCTCATGTCATTTTGAGTGGCATTTCAGTTCCTTTGTGTGTTGAATTTGGGTTTTTTTTTAAAAAAACCCAGTATGTTTTGCACAGGCACAAGGTGATTTTTTCTCAGGGCTTTCTAGGATGGGTTTGGTTCATTTAGAAGAAAAACAAAAAGCCTTTTCTCATGCTGAATGTGCTGTTAAATAACAGAGCTGAACAGTGCTGCGGAAATCTGGCCAGAAGCTGTGTGAGAGCCATCCCCTCCTGTGTGACATCCCCTTGGAGGGAGTGTCCAGCTTTCCCCGTGCCTCAGTTTCCCCTCGAGTGGGTCAAGCTGATTTCTGTGACGGGTTTGAGCAGGGGCTCAGGAGCACAGGGTCTGCAGGGTGGGTGCAGGGGTCCCAAAGCCTCGCCGGTGGCCGTCACTGCTGCCCAGCCCGCACCCTTGGGTGCAGGGTGAGCACACAGAAACAAATTGCTTTTGTGGTCACCCATAAAAAGTCATAACCACAGAAAAAGGAACTGGAGCAGAAAGTTGAAACTTCTGCCGGTGCCGACGTCTTCTGCAGGAGGAGGCTGTGGGGATCTGTTCCGGGAAGGCAGATGGGGGTCTCTTCTCCCGAATTGCTGATGACAGGACAAGAGGAAATGGCCTCAAGTTCCATCAGGGGAAGTTTAGGTTGGATATTGGGAAGAAGTTCTTTCCTGAGAGGGTGGTTGGGCACTGGAATGGGCTGCCCAGGGAGGTGGTGGAGTCACCGTCCCTGGGGGTGTTCAAAAGAGGGGTTGATGAGGCACTTGAGGCCATGGTCTGATGGTCTGATGGTTAGGAATCTGATGGGATAAAGGTTGGACTTGATGACCCTGGCGGTCCCTTCCAATCATAATGATTCTATGATTCTATGGGATGTTTCTGCCCCCTGGCAGAGCCGGGCATGGGGTGGCCAAGAACTTCAACCCTTTTCCTGCCCCACAGGTGTATCCATCCAACTCAGGTGATGACTACAGCAGGGATCCAGCTGGATATACTCCCTCGAAACCTCCCAGCACTGTGTATCCCGGAGCCTTTTATATGGCAGGTGAGTTATTAACAACCCCTGCAAGCCAGCCAAAGCCTGTTAGGGCCAGCATTGCACAGCACATGAGGTGGAGGGAGCTCGGGGCAGGAGTGTTGGAGACACAAAGCAGCCCTGGAATGGCTCTGATCTGCTCACGTGTGTTGGCAGGATGCAGTGGGGGCAGGCACGGTGGGCTGTGGGATGCACGCTGGCACCTCTGCCCTGCTCAGCTCTGGTTTTTCCTTCCAGACGGTCTCCATAACTCGCCAGACCTGTGGAGTTCACCAGGTGCCATCAGCCAGTCGAGTTATGGTGCCATGCTGGGCAGCTCCTCCTCTCCTCTCCCGCAGTCCAGCGGCTTCAACAGTTTACACCAGCACGAACGCATGGTAACGTGTCCCACGAGGGGGCTGGGGGGCTCCACTGGGCCAGCCATGGCCACCACGTCCCCTCATCCCATCGCTGTCAGCTTGGGGCAGCTGCTGATGGGGACAGCCTGGCTCCTGGCCCGGCCACCGAAGCCTGGCAGCCTTCTGAGGGCATCTCTCACCCCTCTCCCCCTCTCTGCCAGAACTACCAGCTTCATTCAGGAGAGGTTAACGGCGGGCTCCCCTCTGTGTCTGGCTTTTCCTCGGCCTCCACAGCGTACGGTGTCTCCAGTCACACCCCCCCGATCAGCGGCACGGACACCATGATGGGTACGTACGGCCCCGGGGGTGCCCAGCCTGACCCCTTGCTGCCACGCAGGGGCTTCACTGGAGAATCAGCCTCGTGCAAACCTCTGAGACCCGAGGCTGTGTCTGATGTTCTCGGACACTATTTATCCCTTGGGTGTCACCCATGTGTGGAGTTACTTGCTTGATCTGCTTGAGGGCAGGAAGGCTCTGCAGAGAGGTCTGGGCAGGCTGGATCAGTGGGCAGAGGCCAATGGGATGAGGTTCAATAAGGTCAAGTGCTGGGTCCTGCGCTTGGGTCACAACAACCCCAGGCACTGATCCAGGCTCAGGGAGGAGTGGCTGGAGCTGCTCAGCAGAAAGGGACCTGGGGGTGCTGGGTGACACCGGCTGGGGATTTGCCAGCAGAGTTCCCAGGTGGCCAAGGAGGCCAATGGCATCTTGGCCTGCATCAGGAACAGTGTGGGCAGCAGGACCAGGGCAGGGATTGTCCCACTGTGCTGGGCACTGGTGAGGCTGCACCTCGAGTGCTGGGGTCAGTTCTGGGCCCCTCACTGCAAAAAGGGACATCGAGGTGCTGGGGGTGTCCAGAGACAGGAACAGAGGTGGGGAAGGGACTGGAGCTGATGGGGAACGGCTGAGGGAGCTGGGGGGGGTCAGCCTGGAGAAGAGGAGGCTCAGGGGGGATCTCCTGGCTCTCTGCAGCTCCCTGAGAGGAGGTTGGGGTGAGGGGGGGGTCGGTCTCTGCCGTGCCCACAGTGAAAGGACGAGAGGGAACGGCCTGAAATTGCAGCAGGGGAGATTCAGGTTGGACATGAGGGACAATTCCTTCCCTGGGAGGGTGATTGGGGGTGGGAATGGGTTGCCCAGGGAGGTGGTGGAGTCCCCGTCCCTGGAGGTGTTCAAGAGGCGTCTGGATGTGGCGCTGGGTGCTGTGGGTGAGTGGGGATGGAGGTGGGGGTTGGACTGGATGAGCTTGAAGGGCTCTTCCAACCTCAATGGTTCTGTGATTCTGTTGCTGCTGGGTACCTGGGCAGGCTGTAGCAGAGGCACAGGGTGCTGGCTTGGGGGTTTCCACCTTTCTTGGTGGGTCTGGGAGGAGCCTGGGATCTGTGACAGTACCTCCTGGAGGTGCCATGGCTGAAATGAGTCGCAGGAAGGATCTGCACTGCGCTGTGCAAGGCGGGGGGATGTGTGAAGCCGTTGGTCTAAATCTGGAGCAGGGAGGTTTGTGCTGCATTTGGATACCACAGAAAACCCCCAAGTGCTTTAATCTCTAACCCTGCTGAACCTGCTACAAAACCTGTTACTGAAATGAGCTCGTGTCCCCGGGAAGTGAGGATCCTGACCTTGATTCATAGGAAGAACTTGGTTTAGAGGAGAGGAAGCGAGTTTGGGGTTGTAGGGGCTTGAGATGCCCCGTGAAAAGGAGCCGTGCTGCAGCAGAGAGGTTTGGTTGTGGTCCATGGTGTGACACCCTCAGCCCAGAAGGGTGTTCCTGCAGCCCCACAGAAGCTGATGGGTGTGTGTGCCCTGTCCGGGCTGCTCTGAGCTGAGCAGCCATTTGATTTTCAAGCAAAGCAGAAGGCAAGAATCCCAGGGCAGGTGACCCCAGAGGAGGTCCCGTACGGGTGTCTTGTCCTGCTGGTGATGTCCCTGGAGGTGATGTCCCTGAAGGTGATGTCCGTGGCAGTGATATCCTGTTCTCTCTTCCAGGTAACAGAGGAACCACAGCTGGGAGCTCAGGAGATGCACTCGGGAAGGCACTAGCTTCAGTAAGAGCTTCTGTGGGTCTTTGACCCCACCCCTGTCCTCTTGTGGTGTTGGAACCCCCCTCTCCAACAGGGACCCTCTGGGCGGTGGGGAGGATGGACACACTGAGAAGTTTGGGTGAATGCACCCCAAAACCACAGCTGGGTGTTCCCCTCCCTGTGTGCTGCCATCCTGAGTCCCGAGGCTGTGGAAAAACACCTCTTGGCAGATGGGGAAACTGAGGCAGTGCACATTATGGTGGCCCCACAGACCCATGCCCATGAGCTGCCTCTGTGGCCACCCAGCCTGATACTGGTCTGGCCAGATGACTCTACACAGCCCTTGTAGCAGGACCTGCAGGTCCCAGTAGTCCTGGCCCTGCATGTGCTGGTTCGAACTGGAGGGCACTGGTCCCATTGGGCTGTCAGAGCATGGGGTTGCCCCTGTCCCCTTCAGTGCAGGGACCTTTGCTTCTGCGTGGTGGAAGAGAGGTGCCCCCTGCAATAATTCCTTGAGGCTCTGGCTTCCCTCTGAGGTGGGACCTGAAGAACAGAGGCTGTAGCTGCAGAGGTGGTGGCAGTGGGGACACTGAGAGACCCCGGAGTTAATGGGGGAGCTGGGAGGGACTTAGCAGGGCTGGGCCATGGCGCTGGCTGGGATGTGGTGTGGGTGTGGGGAGGGAGGTGCTGGCAGGTGGTCCCATTGAGTGGTCTTCAGTGGTCCCATCAAGTGGTCCTCAGTGGTCCCATCGAGTAGTTCTCAGGTGGTCCCATTGAGTGGTCTTCAGTGGTCCCATCGAGTAGTTCTCAGGTGGTCCCATTGAGTGGTCTTCAGTGGTCCCATCGAGTGGTCCTCAGTGGTCCCATTGAGTAGTTCTCAGGTGGTCCCATTGAGTGGTCTTCAGTGGTCCCATCGAGTGGTCCTCAGTGGTCCCATCGAATAGTTCTCAGTGGTCCCATCGAGTGGTCCTTGCTGCGCCTGGGCTTGGTGGCACTGCCAGGGAGGGGGAGAGCTGTCACGGGTGGGCACTGCTGACTGTGCTTTGCTTCTCTCCAGATTTACTCCCCCGATCACTCTAGCAATAACTTCTCGTCAAACCCCTCCACACCGGTCGGCTCCCCTCAGGGGCTTGCAGGTAGGTGGAAGGTGTTGTTGCTCATGGTGTGTGCCAGGTTTGTTTTCAGGTCTGGGGCAGTGCGTGTGCTGCCCAGCTCAGCCCCAAACCTTCACTACAGACCCTCTTGGCAATCTTGCCAAAACTCACTTATTTTAATTTAAAAGCCAGAGAGTGAAGAAGAAGGACAAGCAAACTTGAAGATACTTTTTAAATGTCTCCTGTGAAGTTTTGTGTCCATCTTCTCTAGTTGGTTGTAGCTTTTCCTTCGTTTGGAGCCAGCAGTGCCTGGCTGAGGCCAATGCCATGCACAGGAGGGCCATGGCTCTGCCCACGCCTGGCTCTGCCCCAGCACAGGGGTTTGGGCAGGTGGCTCTGCTGGAGGCATGAGCCTGACCCGCTGGGTGGCACCACCACACGCCTGCCACCCCCAGAGACCACTCCTGCTGTCCCATCCCTGAGGGTGCCATCTTGGTGAGGCTGGGAGAGTTCGTCCCTGGTTTTGCCTCCTGTAGGAGGAGCAACCAACTGGTCAGAAACCATCTCCAGTGCCTGATGGAAGCCTGTCCACACTCCAGCCTGGCAGGAGAGGTCCCATGTGCCCAGCAGAGCTGGCACCGAGGCTCTGAGGTGCCCAGGGTGCCACTGCCCTGGCTTGGAGCTGGCACAGTGCTGGCCACCAGCTCACCCAGGGGACAGAACTTTAAACCCCTCTTGAGCTCTGAAGGCCTGGGCTTGGTTCCCTGCCGAGGCAGAGCAGAGGCAAGCCCACCTTGAGTGCTGCGTCCAGTTCTGGGCACCACAGGATGGGAAGGACATTGAGGTGCTGGAGCGAGTCCAGAGAAGGGCAACGACGCTGGGGAGAGGTCTGGAAAACAAGAACCAGCTGAGGGAACTGGGGTTATTGAGCCTGGAGAAGAGGAGACTGAGAGGAGACCTCATTGCCCTCTACAACTACCTAAAGGGAGGTTGTAGTGAGGCTGGTGTTGGTCACTTCTCCCCAATTGCTGATGACAGGATGAGAGGAAATGGCCTCAAGTTCCATCAGGGGAAGTTTAGGTTGGATATTAGGAAGAAGTTCTTTCCTGGGAGGGTGGTTGGGCACTGGAATGGGCTGCCCAGGGAGGTGGTGGAGTCACCGTCCCTGGGGGTGTTCAAAAAACGGGTTGATGAGGCACCTGAGGCCATGGTCTGATGGTCTGATGGTGAGGAATCTGATGGGATAAAGGTTGGACTTGATGACCCTGGAGGTCCCTTTCATCCAGAATGATTCTATGATTCTGTGGTGGCCCGTGCAGTTCCATGGTGGCCCAGGCAGTGCTGTGCATGGCATGGTGGCCCATGCAGAGCATGGTGGCCTGTGCAGAGCTGGTGGCCCGGCTTCCAGCCCCACCTAGTGGCAGCTGTGCTGGGTCCCAAGCTCTCCCCGTTTGTTCACAGGCACATCCCAGTGGTCACGAGCGAGCGGACAGGGTGCCTTATCTCCCAGCTACGAAGGGAGCCTCCACACCTTAGTAAGTGCTGCCCGAAGATCTGCCTGCTTTCCTCTCCCATCCCTTCTGCACCTTTGGGTGCAGTCCTCTCCCCCAGACGTTGGAGCCTGAAGGAGGGTGGGTGGTTGGCAGACGGGCACTGGGTTGGGAGCAGCTGAGTGGAGCTGGGTGCTGGTCCCCTGAGCCACAGCCTGGCCCCCTGCCCCTCTTCGGGGCCCGTTGCACATCCCTGGGGGTCCAGCCCAGCCAAGCAGATTCCCAGCTGGTTTCTGCCCCCCTTCCCTGAGCAGTTCTGCTGGTGTGACCCCTTGGGCCTTCGGGGGATGGCACTGACAGTGCTGGGGGGGGGGATTTCTCCCCATACCCACCTCGCAGGAGCTGAGTGCGTGGTTGCCACCAGCCATTCTGCAGTGTGGAGAGCTGCAGCGGGCTGCTGCCTTCAGGGCTGTTAATGCTGACCTCTTTCTCTGTCCTGACCTTCAAGCAAAACAAAATGGAAGACAGGTTGGATGAAGCCATCCACGTGCTGAGGAATCACGCCGTGGGCCAGACAGCCGCCATAGCGAGCAACCACGGGGACATGCACGGCCTCCTGGGCTCAGCACCGGCCCACAGTGCCACCGTGGGCAGCCTGGGCCAGGCCTTCCCCACCTCGGTCATGTCCCTGGGGAACAGGCACCCCAGCCTGGTAAGTGGGGAAGCATCACAGCAGCTGATGGGGACGTGATGGGGTCCCGTGGCACCCGGAGGGATGTGGCCTTGGGTGTGAGAACAGCTCAGCATGGTCCAGCCCGGGTTGGCTTCCAAGGGGTGGTGTGTGCAGAACTGAGCTGCATGTGGGGGCTCAGTCCATGCTCAGCACAGTGGTGGCTCTCGGACACAAGCCCTGCCTGCAGTTTGCTCATGCCCTTGCTCAGGGCAGGCAGAGGTGGTGAAAGGTCTTTTTCTTTCCCTGCAACATGGATGGAAATCCCTCAAAACAGGTTCAAGCCATCCCTAGAGGTTGCAGGGAGGAGGAGGAAAGGGATCTGGTGCAGAGCAGGACCGTGGGTGCAGAGAGCCCAGTTTGACCAGGACTTCTCTGCTCCAAAGTGCTGGGGCACCGTGTCCCTCCATGCGGTGGGGAGTACGGATCCGTGGTGGCTCATTCAGGCTCCAGGGAGCACGACAGGTCCCAGGGGTCCCATGCAGGGTCACCAGGGTCCCCCCTGGTCCAGAGGCTGGTGACCACAGGAGCATGTGTTTGGCAGTGCTGGGTGCCTGCTGCAGCAAACAGTGAGACATCTCCAGTCTCTAGGGAACCAGATGTGCTTCCCTTGCGAGCTCCCCAGGCTCTGCTGCTGAGCCATGGGTCATGTGTGTATGTGTCCTTGTCACAAACTGCTGCCAGCTGCAGAACCCAGGGTGTTTGCAGCAGGGCTGGCTCAGTCCTGCACCCTGGCTGGCCTGGTGCAGGCTCATTGAGGCTGCCTGACCCTTCCTCTTCGTGTCCTTCAGGGCAAAGTTCATGCTGCTGGGATGTCCCCTGCTGTGCTGGGGACAGCACTGATGGGGGTTCCTGCTCGGTGCAGCTGATATGCAGGGCACGGAGCTGCTTTCTGCAGTGCCCTCACCATGGTTCCTGGTGGGGAGGTGGTCCTGGAGCAGGTTGGCTCTTCCCTCCTGCGTGCCGGCGCTCCGGGTGGTGGGACCGTGTGAGGGGGACACATGGCTGTGCCCCAGCCTGGTCTGCTCATGGTCACTGTGCCCACTGGCCATGACACTTCCGCCCCTCAAGGCTTGCTCTGCTTCTTCTGCTGTAGGTGGGAGGAGGTCACCCCGAAGATGGGTTGTCCAGCAACCCCAGCATGCTCCATAACCATGTCACACTTCCATCACAGCCCAGCTCACTCCCTGACCTCAGCAGGCAGCAGGACACGTACAGTGGTAAGGCAGCTCCACATGTGCACATGCTTGAGGCTCACCTGCCATGGGGTCATCTGGGTCACCCATCAGGTCCCAGCCCTGTGCAGCAGCAGCCTGGGGGGAGATGGGAGATGGGCGCTCTTGCAAGGCTGGTGCTTCCTTGCAGCATCCGCAGGGTGATTCCTACCTTGAGCCTTTTCCAGAGGTTTCACCTCTGTGTTCCTGTCCCTCCTGCCAGCTGTGGGTGCACAGAGCCCCCAGGTCCTGCTGTGCTGGGCGAGGGTGGGCTCTGACTCTGGAGGACCTGGGAGATGAGGGGAGAAGAATGGGGAGCTGGGGGAGAGCAGAGCCAGCAGCCCCCCAGCACCTCGTGCTGTGGCCCAGCGATGTGGGGCGACTCTGGGATGCTGGAGTAGGGCCTGGGGACCCCTCAGCCTTCTGTGCAGGTCAGGCCCCTCCAACCTCCATGTGTGGCTCTGCTTTCTCAGCAGGCTTGTCAGGGGGGCTGGGGAGAAGCAGCGTCTCCTCGGGAACCAGCGAAATAAAGAGGGAAGAGAAGGAGGACGAGGAGAACACGTCGGTGGCAGATAACTCAGAAGAGGAGAAGAAGGAGCTGAAGCCCTCCCGGAACAGAACAAGGTGCTCTTTGAACAGGTCTCTCCCTTCACTTTGTTACCAGGCTGGGGGTGTTTGGACTGGGGTACAGCCGTGGTGACCCACCAGGCGCTGGGCTCGGCCCAGTGAGGCCAGGGGGCAACCTGTGGCCCAGCCCCACCAGCCCCTGCCCACCGCAGGAGCCTTGTCTGTCCTCACGTGGAGGTGGCACAGCCCCAGCTCCCGCTGCTTCCCCATGGCTGGCTGCTTCAGGCCCTGCTGGGGAAGGGTCCCTGCTGCCCTCCTGGTAGCTCGCCCCTTGTCCACACGAGCTGCGTGGTCGCTCGGGGCATTGCTTGTGGCTGTGTGTGGAAAGGACCAAGGGCTCAGCTCCCCTCGGCCAGGGGCAGGGAAGGTTTTGACCTTCTCCCTGCTTTGGGTTGTCTCTGCTGTCCACTTTGGGCTCCTCTGTCACATCCAGCTGGGTATGTGGCAGCAGATCGAGTCCTTCCAGCGCGCTGGCTTGTCTGCAACCTTGCCATCAGCTTGGAGACCTCGCCAGGGCGATGCTGCCCAGAGGGGAGTCCTTCCAGACTGCAGCCACCTCGTGCCCTGCAGGCAGAGGGCTGAGTCTTCCCAAAACAGCTTGGCACACCAGTATTGGCCCCCACACCTTCTCCGGTCCACCCTGCAGCCTCCTGGTAACAAGCTCAGGCTTTAAGTGTGTTATCGTGGTTTTTTTTCTTTGTTGTTTAAAAACAAAACCAAAAATTCAGAGGCAGAAGAAGAGCTTTGATTGCTTCTCTCCAAAGTCACTGCGTTGTCCCCGTGTCTGGGCCTGGGGCATTGGACTGGCACGTCCTGGCTCACGGGGCCGGGCGTCTCGGTGCCTCCACGTGTGTTTCTTATCTGTGAGTTGACCAGTGCTGAGAGTGCACGCGAGGAATGTCCCTGTCTCGTTCTTATTTTAAACCATTAGTCAAGATGAGGATGAGGAGGACGATCTTCTTCCCCCAGAGCAAAAAGCCGAGAGAGAGAGAGAAAGGAGGGTCGCCAATAATGCCCGTGAGCGCCTGCGGGTCCGTGACATCAACGAGGCCTTTAAAGAGCTCGGACGCATGTGCCAACTCCACCTAAACAGCGAAAAACCGCAGACCAAACTGCTAATCCTACACCAGGCCGTATCAGTCATACTGAACCTGGAGCAACAAGTTAGAGGTCAGTGAGGGTCCCGGAGTGGTGATATTTTACGTATCTGATCGGCACGGGGCTGTCTGTCTGTCTGTCTCCTGTGACATGTGCTGTGGTGCCTCGCACTGTCTCTCTCCCCTGTGGCCTTGGGTTCCCAAGGCTGTTGATGTCTTTTTTTTTTTTTTTCCTTTTTTTCCCCTTTTTTGCATCCTCGCTGTTCTCTCTTTTGTTCCCCACTGCTGCTGCGTGTGCTGCATGCCGGTCCCCGAGGGGACACCTGTGCTGTCCTTGCTTTCCCACAGCCGGGTGTTTTACTCAGCTGCTTGGCCAGCAAAACCTAAAAAAAATAAACCCAAAACCCCAGCGAATCCCCAGGAGGGGGCCCAGACCTGACACCTCTCCAAGGGCTGCTCCAAGCACAGAGCCCGTCTCTGCCCACAGTTGCAGTGGGTGATGCTGTGTCCTCCTTGCCTGCCCAGCGCCGGGCTCTGCGCCCCTCGTTTGCAAAGCTCTGGGGATCAGTGGAGCCATGCGAGGGGCAGCGGGGTGGAGGTGCTGAGCCCCAGGTCAGGCAGCCCTGGCTGCCTCTCGCTGCAAACCGGGAGCACCGCGCGTTCCGAGCGGCGCCTGGAGCTGCAGGCGGGCGAGCGCAGGCTCTCCTGCTCGCCGGGACACCCTGGCTTCCTTCCCACTCGGCCGTGTCCCGGTGGGAGGGGAAGTGGAGGACTTTGCTGCTCTGTTCCTGCATCCCGCAGTGCATGCTCCCGCTGGCCGTGGCGGGTTAACCCCTTTCTCTCTGCAGAGGCTGTTGTAACACGCATCGGTGGTTTGTGCCTGGCTGTGCTCCTCTCTGCTGGCCTCTGCTGTTGCATTGATGTTGGAGTCCTTTGTGCCTCTCTTCAGTTTGTAATTTTTTGCCTTTCATAACATGTATATTTTTTCCTGTCTCTTTTTTAATTTCCCCTTCCTTTTTTTATTGTTTTATTTCGAGTTTTTATTTTTTGGTTCTGTTCTTTCTGATCTCCTACAGACAGTCCCCAGCCGTGACCTCTCGGTGGTCCCACTCTCTACCTTGTACTTGCTGCTTGCGGATTGAGGCAGGAGCCGAGGGCCGGCGGGGGGCAAGGGCTAGGCAAGAGTTGGCACCGTGTTCACTTTGGTCTCCCACGCTTGTCCCTTTTTAAACCCTTCCTGGGTGCAGCCGGGGAAGGGAGCCGAGCCCCGTGCTGCTGGCAGCAGGCACCAGCCAGGGGGTCCCTTTCCATGTCCCTGCCCAGGCCAGTTTGGCTTTGGGCTTGCAGGAGAGAAGCTGACCCCCACATTCCCCAGCTGGGGCTGCCAGGATCCTCCTGCTGCTGTCAGCAGCTAATGGGGCAGGAAGGGAAAGAGAGGACTGGGGGGCAGGTCAGTGCCCCCTTGGAGCAGGGCATAAGGCAGCCAAGGCACTGCACGTCCTCATCACCTGGAGGACCCCGCACGGCCCTGCAGACCACCAGCAGCCCTGTCCTGACAGCAGGGACATGGCTCCATCCTGCCCAGCCGTGGGGTGTGAGGAGCTGCCGGAGCTCTGTCCCTGCCAGGGGAGCCACCAGCCAGGAGCTGTGGCTGCCAGTGTGTGTTTGGGGAAGTGAGCTGGGTTCCTGACACTGGCACCGCTCCCCCGAGCCATCCTCGTGCTGGAGAGAAGGTGGCAGTGCCAGCTTGGGCACCAAGGCAGTGAGGAGGGGACATGGGCAGGGACAAGGCAGCAAGGAGAGGATGCAGCCAGGGACAGTGGGCAGCCCTCTGTCCCCCACAGGCAGACATTTGCCTGGGGAGCTCTTGCTCCCCCTCCATGTGGTTGGGCACTGGAGGCTCTCTGGACCCGCCAGCGCACCCAGGAAGGCTCTGACTCTGCGGCCCCTCTTCGGTGAAGGCTTAGCCACACGTCTGTCCCAGCACCAGCTCTCACCCAAGGACCCTCCTCAGATAGATGTCTTTCCTGCAAGAATTTTTGCTCTGGGGGAGAAGGTCGTCTGTGCAGTGAATTGGGGGCTTGGAGAGGATGGGCTGTGGGCGAGGCCACGGTTTAAGATGCTGCCAGCACGACTCCACCTTCCCCTGTGTCCCTGCCTGTTTTGGGCACCCCCGGGGTGCTGCCAGCGGTGGAGGCTCTCCCAAAGCTCCTGACCAGGCTTGGAAAAGAAAATCACCCTCTTCCAGAGTGATTTTGACTGTGTCGAAAGACCTGGATTCAGTGTCTGCATCCGAGGTTGACCCTCAGCAGCATCTGGGGCGCTTGGCTCTGGTCCTGGTGCTGCCCCCGACCCCTAAGAGGGTGCTGGGCTGAGCTGCCCCACGCTGCCAGGGCACAGCTGCAGAAACACCTTGGCTGGGAGGATTTTGCTGCGGGTGGGATTTTTGAAGGAAATCTTACAAAGGGGGATTTGCTTTCTTCCAAAAAGTCTTTTCCTTGGGGGATGAACCTGAGGTTTTTGGCTGAGACCTCCCCTCCCCTGAACTTTGAAGTTTTCAGCCGAAAACAACCAGGAAAGCAAAACACTGCAGAGGGGAGAAGGTGTCAGTGGAAGGTGTCAGTGTCCAGAAGGCACCCACTGCCCACCCTCGCCCCCGGCAGCACCCTTGGGCCCCGTGGGAGCCTGACCCTGTGCTGGCAGCACCTTCCCATGGCTCCGGGAAGCGCCCGAGACGAATTGGCTTGGCAAAGTGAGGCCGTTTGAGCCGTTTCCAGTGGACACCAGAAGCACTACCAGCACGGCAACATGTAGCCCCCCCCTTTGGTACCACCCCCCTGACTAATCCCTGTGGTGCTGTGAACCCAGCAGTACAGACGAGGCCTTGTCACTGGAGGACAAAGATCTGAGGGACCGGGAGAGGAGAATGGCCAATAACGCCAGGGAAAGGGTGCGTGTGCGGGACATTAACGAGGCCTTTAAAGAACTGGGACGCATGTGTCAGATGCACTTAAAAACGGACAAAGCACAGACCAAACTGATCATCCTACAGCAAGCAGTGCAGGTCATTCTGGGCCTGGAGCAGCAAGTACGAGGTATGGTACCAGCTGGCAGGTGCATCTCGGGGTTCTCCTCTCCCCCCGTGTCTCTCCGTGTGTGTGTATCTCTGTTGTAACTCTGCTGTCCCTGCGGGGTTGTGTGTTCGCAGCGCCAGTGGCACCCATGGGTGCACCACTCGGCAGCCTGAGCTTCCCAAAGCCCTGGTGGGACCTGGCGTGGGTTTGGGGCTGCTCTGTCCATCTCCCCTCGTGCTTAATGGGAATTCGGCACCTGGATCCCATTAAGCGGCTTTGGAAAACTCAGTCCTCGGCCCCGAGGGCTGGCGGCGGCGCTTGGGGTTTTCTATAAGCAAGCACGTGGGTGCTTCAGCGGGCAGGGGCTTTTCCTCAGGGGGTCTGGCCAAGTTCTGCAGCCACTGCAAGGAGCGGCAGGCAAAAAGCAGCTTGCACTGAGGTTCTCTCCTCGCATGGTCCCGTGTGTCTGTCCTGGGACTCTGTCCTCGCTCTCTTCTCTCTCGGGTGCTGCCACCGTGCGCGATGCTGTTGCCCAAACTGAGGTTGCTTCCCTCCCTCCCTCCCTCCCTCCCTTGCTGTTTTTGGCATAGAGCGCAATCTGAACCCTAAAGCAGCCTGCCTGAAGCGTCGGGAAGAGGAGAAAGTGTCCGGAGTAGTAGGAGATCCCCAGATGACACTCTCAGCTTCACATCCTGGTCTAGGAGATGGTCACAACCCTGTTGGACACATGTAAAGGTATTGTCCCCTGCCCCGTGATCCCTGATAGAATCATAGAATCATTATGGTTGGAAGGGACCTCCAGGGTCATCAAGTCCAACCTTTATCCCATCATATTCCTAACCATCAGACCATGGCCTCAAGTGCCTCATCAACCCGTTTGTTGAACACCCCCAGGGACGGTGACTCCACCACCTCCCTGGGCAGCCCATTCCAGTGCCCAACCACCCTCTCAGGAAAGAACTTCTTCCTAATCTCCAACCTAAACTTCCCCTGATGGAACTTGAGGCCATTTCCTCTTGTCCTGGCATCAGCAATTGGGGAGAAGAGACCAACCCCAGCCTCACTACAACCTCCCTTTAGGTAGTTGTAGAGGGCACTGTTCTGCTCTGGCAGCTCAGCCCCATGCTTGTTTGGCATCAGGCAACGTCTTTCTTAATTTATCTTAAGTTAATGACCTTCACATGGATGTTGTTTGGTCATCTGTGGTCACCCAAAGCCTCTGTCCTGCAGGAGAGATGCAGCCCTGTAGCCAGGACAGAGGGTTTTGGTGCTGTCACCACCACCCTGAGCGAGCTCAGCTCTGCTCTGTGCTTCCCAGCTCTGCCCCAGCTGGCTACTGGAAAGCACCACCTGCTTTGCCCAGTGGCCCTATGGGAGCGAATGGGCAGGTCCCAGAAGTGCCAAGAAGGACTCAGAAGGTGAAATTCCACCAGTGAGGCCGTGGCAGACACAGACTCTGCTGGGCTGTCCCTGTGTTTGAGGGAAGCCTGGACTTGGCCAGGAGTCGCTGAGCCCGTTGCAACCTGGTGTCTCAGCCCTCAGGGCTGCCTTCTCCTGCACAAGGAGCAGAGCTTTATTCTCATTTGGGTCCCTCTCCCTTCAGGCTTCTGTTGGTTTTTTATTTGCAGATCTTTTTGTTCCTCTGGATAGAGAGATCTGTGAGAGGAAAACCCTCGGTGTGACCTGCAACCTGCTCGAACCATAAACTTTAGTACTGCTAATACTGACACAACGTGGATGGATCCTGGCATGACGTAAGGGGTGGAAAAAAAAAACCACTTTGTCAAAAAACAAAATGGAAACAAAAAAAATTGCCTTAAGTATAAAGTGCGGAACAGTCAATACATATCACTCAGTTAGGAGGGGGTGGCGTGTTCTCTTGGCTTGTTCGCAAGCAGCCAGCAGCAAAATTGTGCCTAAGCTTGATATTTCTTTTTTTAAAAAAAAAAAGAACATTAGTTATGAGATTTTTTTATGTAGAACAAATAGCAATGCCTTTTGGTTTTTTTTAGCTTCTTTTGCATATGTTTTGTAAGCAACAAAAAGAATTTTTTTTTGTATAAAAAAAATGTCTTGTACCCCACGCTTTTCTGCTGCTGTTTCTATAGTTAACGTTGCATCTTTAGGATCAACCAGAATATTAAAATTGTATTAAGAGAGACTGGATATAAAGAGAGGAATTCTCAGATTCGGCTCTGAAAGCCACTAAAAGCGAATGTAGCCACAGCGAGGGGATGTTCTTCCTCGCCTGGCTTGTACCTTCCATTATAAAAAAAAAAAACAAACTCATATGCTGAATTCACCATCTCTTTGCTTTGGCCACTTCTGATTTGGGAAAAGGAAGTTAAACAGCAAAGCAAGTTGCAGCAGCATCCGTCAGCGGTGCTCCCGCTCCCCCCGGGAGGTGACCGAGGTCCGTCGAGAGTCTCTGCAAGATTTGCTTTACTCCTGGAAGATTCCAGAGGTCGCGGTCCCACCTGGGAGAGGAGGTGCCCCACGGCTGTCCTGGAGCATCGTGATGGGATGGAGGAGCTGCCAGGAGAGAGTGGCCCCGGGGAGTGGAAGAGAACCGGGGGACTGGGGTGTGCTCAAGGGAAGCAAAGGAGCAACACGGATGCAAGAGGAAAGCCCAGGGTGGAGGAAAGCGCCTCTTGCCCACACATCTGAGCAAACCCCCCCTGTCAGAGGCACTTCCAGGGGCAGCACTGAACAAAGATGAATTGAACAAAGCTGGAGGACTGGGAAGGGGCAGAGGCGAAGGGAGCAAAGGCAGCAGCAGAACTCTCTGCTCAGCGACTGTGCAGCAGATGGACCCACAGGGGCTGGCAGAAGGAAGGGGAGCAGCGACCCGGCGCTCACTCCAGCCCCCAGCAAGCCACAACCAGCAGCAGCATCCCCATCTCCATCTCCACACAGCTTCTCCCCACACTGGAGCCACCATCATCGGAAGAGCAAAATGCTGCAGGCTTGGGGAGAGGGGTGGTTTCACACCCCACCTTCCCCCACTGTCACATCTCCAAAGCATCCATGGAGGCAGCTCAGCTCAGCATGCCACCAGCTTGCTATGGGGACACTGAGTGGCTGCTGTCACCTGCATGTGGGCTCCTCTCTCCATGCTGGGAAGGAGGGGAGCAGCAAGTGCCCCAACCCTGCAAAAGATGCTCCACCAGCCGAGCTGGGCCAAGGATCCCTTCACTCCGAGGGCTTCCCAGTGTCACTCCACACCACTCCCATGTGCTCAGCGGGAGGAAGACCCCCGGCAGCCCCCCCCCCCCACGTGGCAGGGTGCCCTGGAGGTGTGGGAGCAAATGAAGAGGTGCTCAGAAGTGCTGAGCTGCAGCAGCCATTCTGGAACTGGCAATGGAAAAGCATCCACTGGGAATTTGGTTTTGTTTCTTCCCTCCCTTCCCCCTTCTGTAACATTTTGTGCCCGTTCCTTCCCGGCTCTGCGGGCAGACAGGATCAGCCTCCCAGGGGTGTTCATCCCAGCTCAGCAGTGTCTGGGATCCTCTCAGACTGGGGCTGGCTGCTGCCCAGATCTGCCTGGCAGAGCCCAGTCAGGCAGGATGGTGCACGGGGTGTGAGTGTGGGCCTGGGGGGACCATGGGGACAGTGAGTACAGTGGGACCCTGGCAGTGGGGTCCACCTCTCCCCTCTGCTGCTCTGGCCTGTGCTCCTGGGGAAGCTGTATTGCTTTGGCACAGGGAATGGGAAGGACTGGCCTGTGACACTTCCTAGCAATCCCAGGCTTTGGCATAACCTCCTGGTGCTCCTCTGTGCTCGTGGCTATGCTTTGTGCTCCAGCCAGGAGACAAATGCTCAGGACATCGCTCATCTCCCATCTACACCTGGTTACCATGGGCTCAGCCCCTGCAGCATCTCAGGAGCCACTTACAAGTGCAGCAGCAGTGTGGGACCACCTTATCCTGCAGTTCCCGGCACCAGCACTGCCCCAGGACACGGCGAGGTCCAGCCATAGCTTTCCAGTGCCACAGCCCACTGCTGCCTGCATCACTTCTGTGTGGTGAGACCTGAGACCGCAGCAGCCTCCAGCTCTGTCACTGGGATGGCCGGGAAGGGCTGGTGGCTGTGGTCCCTACAGCCCAGGAACGCTCGTTCTTCTCGCCTGTGTCAACAGACATGTTTCAGCCTAATTAGCTCATCAGGTTACAACACTCTTCCCTCCCTCGGGTTCTTCTGCCTGTTTAAGCATTGGGCAGTGTGAGACAGATGAGGTTCTCCTCCGTGTGTGACAGCCTTGCCCCCAAGGAGCAGCTCTTGCAGCGAAAGCCGCGTCTTCCCAAAGTGTCCTGCTGGGCTGGGTTGTGCTGAGATGCTGGAGCAGGTTTGGGGAATGCAAAGCACGCAGGGAGGGGGCAGTGCCCCTCTGTAGCCAGCTGGATCCGGGGGTTCAGACAACCCCAATTCATGCTCTGGGGTAGGAATTGGGGACCCATCGGCAGCTTTCTGCAGCCTGTAAGAGGTGGCTTCATCCCATGAGCGACTCTGCCCCGTCAGCAGGATGGTGCTGGGACTGCTCAGGGTTTTCTGCTGCCCCAGGACTGGGGAGGGACAGAGCCATGGCCCAACCCCAGCAAGCATGAAACCCTACAAAAAAATTACAAAGTGCTTCCTCAACACTTTCATTTTGCAACAAGAATTTGAGATGGCAGTCACGTCCAACGGGATCTAAAGAAAAGAGTTTGTAGTCAAGAAACATCCAGAAACTCAACACAATTGGAAAACTGAGAAGATTTATGATTTGTTCAAAATTTTGCTGAACTCCTTCATCCACTCCAGGTTCTGGCTGACGCTCTGCAGGCCAGGGAGTGCTCCTGATGAGATGGAGCCTTTCCCATCATCCCCAAACACCGAGCATTGCTTTTCATCTGCCTTTAGGTGATTTAGATGCTGTTTTCTTGACAGCAAAACCAGGTAACTTCCTTGGCAAGGCTTGGATGAAGGTCCTTGAGCATAAAACCCTGGTGCCAGGATTCGGAGGACATCTTGGTACCTCCAGCAGGAAAGTGCAGTGTTGGGGGCTGGTGGTGCAGTGCCCGGGAGCCACCTCCCTGGTGCAGGGTGCTTTGGGTGCTGTCATGTTTGCACCCAGCACAGCCTTGGGGACATCTCTGCTCTCCAGGTGCACAGGGAGCAATTGGAGAGTGCAGCAAGGATAAATCACTTTGGCTTGCCAGCGTGTTGGGCTCAGTGCGAACGCGGTGCCTGTAACCTGCCAGGGAACGTGGCTTTTCTAAAAATGGGCACTGTCAGGTGCTGTCACCAAAATACCACCGGGCCAGCCCTGAAATGTCAGCCCATTGCAATGAAACTCTCGTCTTTAGGTGTCATGGTCAGGGTCTGTGCCCTCCCCAGCCCACAGCTCTGCTGGCATTCACCCATGCAATCTTACAGATCGCTTTTCTCCCCAGACTTGCTTCTCTGCCTGTCTGCATGTCCCTTGCCCTGCGCAGAGAGGTGTCACAGATGGGTGACATGTTCATGGCAGGCATTCAGTTTTCTGCTTCCTCTCACCCTTGTGTGTGTGCGTTCTCCTGGGCTGTGTGTCCCTCAGTGTCCCACAGAGCTCCCACACAGCCTCCTTCATCAGGGAGGGAGTTAGGGGAGAGGCTGCCTCCCCACCTGCATTTTCTAGATTCTCTCTTCCCAGGCTGCAGGAGCTGAGCAAACAGCAGAAGTGGGGGCCTAGGGGCACGGCTGCCATGGGACACTTCTTGTGTGGCAGGGCCAGCGCTGGGCTGCAGTGCTCGGGTCCCCCTTAGACACTTCCCAGCACATCCCGCCTGGGAGCTGTGAGTGCCACCAGGTGCTGGGGAGTGTCTGGAATCCAGTTTATTAACAGTAAAAATTGCAGGTTTTTGTTCTTTCTCCCTCTTCACCTGCTTTTGCCCCAGAGCAAAACAGCTGCAGCCTCCCAGAGCCATCACCTTTACGGTCTCGTACCGACGGCGCTCGGCACCGCTGGGAGGTGGTGGCAGTCTGCCTGCTCCTGCTCACATCCCACAGCCGCTGACAGCACCCCCCGGGGAGCAAAATTCCAGCTAACCCCTGCTTTGGCAGTCTCTCCCCTGCCTGTGACCCGCCAGTCAGACCTTCTCACAGCCAAACAACTGCCTGGCTTGAGTTCAGCTCCAGCTCCTTGCCAACATCTCCTCGGGCTCTCTGCTCCCCTGCTTTCTACAGCTTGTGCTGGTGTCCTGCAGAGGTGCGTTGACATGAGGGACAGGACCTGGGACGTCTGGATCCCAGTCTGTGCCTCTCCTGTCTGCACTGAGCTCCAGCCTGGGTTTGTAGGAATCTGGGCAGCCTAAAATTCCACGTCTGGCTGTCGGGAACAGGTCCACGCCAGCCCCGTGCAGTGGAGTCAACTTGCTGCCCCTTCCCTGTGAGCCATCGCTCTGGAGCCGGGGCTCAGGCTGCTTTGCAATTGGGGTTTTTGCCCTCTCCA
Organism: Aegotheles bennettii; assembly: GCA_013398125.1. NCBI lineage: Eukaryota > Metazoa > Chordata > Aves > Caprimulgiformes > Aegothelidae > Aegotheles > Aegotheles bennettii. Next base: position 71,915 of record VZRW01009517.1, on the reverse strand, counting down.
GCAGAGAAATGCGGAAGTGGGAAGTGAAATTTCCCCAGCTGTGACTTCAGCCCCTTCCCTTCACCCTTGTGTCAGCACTGAGCCGATTTCCTCGAGGTTTTTTGGTAGTGATTGAACAGGAAGGGCAGAACCGGGCTGGGATTTCCCCAGGAGTCTGCAATTTCAGGTTCGGTGCAGAAGCTGTTCTCAAGGGTCCTTTGTGTCTCACTCGTGTACCCGCTGAAGCCAGCAGAGCCTTTGGGCCTGGGCCCTCGCTGGGTGATTCAGCACATCCCCCCCTCAGCAGCCGGGGGGGGGCGTGAGAACCAGGAGGCCTCTGAAACCCCTGGTCCCGTCCATCCCTGAGCTTTGCCCCCACGGGGAGGCTGCCGACTGCAGTGCCAGAGGAGCCCATGGGCCAGCTCCAGTTTCAGCAAGCCCCTGGCCTGGGGTTTGAGGAAAGAACTGAGAATGAGGAGGTGAAGCAGAGCCAGGCCTGGAGTTGGGCCAGGACAAGCCATCAGCCCCCACCGTGCAGTGCTGGCTACCCCGGAGCAAGCCGTGGCCAATGGATTCCCCTGTTCCTGCTCAACACCAGCAATAGCAAGACCTGTTTTCCGTACCACAAGCTTGCACAAGGTCTTTGCCCCGTTAAATCCTATGCAACCCCCTCTCGTCTCCCCTGGGGCTCTCCAGATCCCATCCCAGCCCCATTCTCTCTGCTCTTGTCCATGACTGCTGAGTTCCTGCTCCCTGCTGTGCTCGGGGTCCAGCTTCATTTCCAGCAGCTTCAGAAGCGTTTCAAGACCTGTGCCCTGGAGCCGTGGGGTGATAGACAAGGGGTGAGACCACAGGAACACCCATCACCCCTTCCAACCCATGCTGCAGGAGCTGAGCACTGAATTGGAGGGGGCAAGGCCTGGTCCTAGGGCTCCTCCACGCACCCTTCAGCCTCCTTGTGCCTTCTGCTCGATGCTTGGTGGTTCACTGCCAGCGTCCTTCATCTCGCACCGTCTCCCCCACTACCCCTGAATGGAGGAGCTGTGTCCCACCTTGATGCTGCCCAGCTTTACGGACTGCTCTGTTAACGCCTGAGCCTTGGGCTTGGCTTGGCTGATCTTCCTTCAACTGCCTCAAGCCTGATGGCACGCGCTCCATCCTCCAGCCTCTCCAGCCAGCACCTCTGAGCTCTTCACACATGGGTTTCTTCGTGGTGGGGCAGAACTGTGGCACCACTGCTGGGGCAAAGGTGGGTTTGGGAGGTGGGTGCTGCAGGTTGGTCACGGCAGGGCTGGGAGGACCCAGTGCCCTGTGCAGAGGTTTGATCTCCAGGGTGATTCCCCCCTCCTGGAGAGCCGGCAGCTGCAGTGCCTTTGCCTGTGGGACTCCCATGGGAGCTGAGCATGGAGGTGGCCTCTGGTCAGGAGGGTGGTGCAGGCTGCAGGTGTCCTTTCTGCCAAAACTTGTGTCCATCTTGCATCCCAGCCCCAGGGGGCAAGAGGCAGCCCTGCCACGGGTCTCCACGCTCCTATTTCTGCTCCTTGGCTTTTCCATGCCTCTTACTCCTCAGGTCTTGCAGTGCCCGCCCTGGTCCAGCCCAGCACCTGCTGCTTTGGAAGGAGAGGGAATAAAACCCACATCCTGCTACATCTTGGCACAGCGCAGCTGTGGGCACCAGCACGGGAGAGCAGAGGGGTTTGTGCTTCAGAACAGGGTGTCCTGAGTCCCGAGGCCTTTTGCCGGAGCGCATCCCCGTGCCCTGCATCCCTGGGGAATTGCAGAGCTGAGGACACCACACGTCCCCCTTCCCAGTGCCACGTCTTCCCAAATCACTTGAAACCCACCAGCTCCTGAGCAAACCTCGTCACCTGGAGCCTCTCGAGGAGGGAAGGAGCCATGGGAAGCCAGACGCCCTCCTGCCAGCTGTGGTCAGTTGGCTGGGAGAGGAGAAATTGGCTCGTGGAGAAGCAGAGCAGGGATGACCCCAACCACACGCTCAGACCTCCTGGTCTGCAGCAAACCACCCATGTTCTATGGAGGGTTCCAGCTCGGTGGGGAAACAAAGCGTTATGGGTTGCTCTTTCTATATATTTTTATAGGATGGGGAGGGTGGGAGAGCAGATGGGAGGTGCC